>JASANA010000369.1:0-48775 GCA_030248095.1 Ptycholaimellus sp. GST1_10
CACAGTTTTCTTTACAATCTTAAATCACGATTCATGTTTGATGAATAAAAAGTTTCGAGAGGGAAGGCTGTTTTGCGCGCAGTTTAGCAGTAGCCGGTCGCGGTGCGAAGGAAGCTTCCAGAGGATGATGAATTCCTAACCAGCTTCTGCGCGCTCTCTATTCATGGACTTTTTGCCTCCTCCACCCATGGCTTTCTCCTGCCTATTTCCTGTTCCACTAATCCTTATCGCTACACTCTTATCAAATACTCTGCAATCGATATTTTCTTGGTTCCAATTGATTGAGGTTCGATATTTAAGCTCAGAACAGGCAGCTAAGGCTAGATTAGGATGACAAGTGGATCCTCTTTGCCCCTAAAGTCTCTACCAATCCTTCTTAATCGATATCCTCATAGTCCTGATTGAGGTTCGCTATTTTAGTTTCAGACAGAACAGACAGCTAAGGCTAGATTAGGATGACTAGCGGATCGGCAGCCAAGGCAGTGAGTGGAGCGGGGAAGGCCAAAGCCGGAGCCTTCAAGGACAAGGACAAGCCGGATGCCGTCCGCCACTCCAACATGACCGCCGCCAAGGCCGTCGCGGACATGATTCGCACCTCTCTTGGACCCAAAGGCCTCCTTTCCCCCCTCCCTCCTTAGCTCCTCCTCACCCCTGACTTGCCTTGCAGGGATGGACAAGATGATCCAGGCGGCCAACGGGGATGTGAGCATCACCAACGACGGCGCCACCATCCTGGAGCAGATCAAAGTCAACCATCCCTGCGCTCGCATGCTCGTCGAACTCTCCCATGCCCAGGTACACCTTTCTCATCCTCCTCTCTCCTTCCTCCTCCTTCCCTAGGACCTGTCTCCACTGCTCATAGCAGTCTAGAAGATTCGCTTCTTCCTTTTCCTCTGGATTCCAGTAAAGCTAGTTCCCTACGGATCCTCTCGCTTAGAGGGAATGCCAATGTCCCTAGGACTCCCGCAGCATCACCTATGCTCTTCCACTGCTAATGTGCTCTTCCTCCCCTCCTTCCTCCTCCTTTCTCCCTCGCGTTTCTCCTTCTTACCTCCTCCTTCCTCCTTCTCCTCCCTGCCTCCTCCTTCTCCTTCTTCCATCCTTCCTCCCTCCTCCTCCTCAAGTGAGTGAGCTGGCTGAGCAGGACGTGGCGGCTGGTGACGGAACGACATCGGTGGTGGTGCTGGCCGGTTCTCTGCTGGACGCCGCCGAGCGCCTGCTCCAGCGCGGCATCCACGCGACGGCCATCTCGGAGGCCTTCCAGCGTGCAGCTCTAGCCGCCGAGAAGGTGCTGGACAGCATGGCCACCCCCGTGGACCTGGCCGACACCGAGCTCCTCACCAAGATCGCCGCCACCAGCCTCAACTCCAAGATGGTCCTCTTCTCTTCTCCTTCCACCAAATGGACCGTTTGAGATCCTGTGGGCTGCTTGCAGGTCAGTCAGGCATCGTACCTACTGGCGCCGATGGCCGTCCAAGCAGTGCGCAGCATCGTGGACGTGGCCAAGGACACCGACGTGGACCTGAAGCGCATCAAGATCCTCCGCAAGCTCGGCGGCATCGTGGAGGACTCCGAACTGGTAGAGCCTTTCCAGCCCCTTCCCTCCTGCCTCATGATAGATGGAAGGGGACAGGTGGAAGGGGCCCTGTTCGACCAGAAGAGCTCCGGCGCCCCCGGGGCCCCCACGCGCGTGGAGAAGGCCAAGATCGGCCTCATCCAGTTCCAGCTCAGTCCCCCGAAGACGGACATGGAGAACACCGTCGTCATCCAGGACTACACAGCCATGGACCGGGCCCTGCGCGAGGAGCGCGCCTACCTCCTCAACATCTGCAAGGTTCCCTCTCTCTACCAGCATATACAGTTTATCTAGAGGACAGTTACAGTTGGCTAGAGGACAGGTACAGTTCTTGTCCTCTAGCTAACTGTGACTGTCCTCTAGATAAAATGTAGCCTTTTCTACCCTGCCCTCTTCCCCAGAGAGGCTAGGCGCCTAATGAAACTGTCACCTGCAGGCGATCAAGAAGGCTGGCTGCAATGTGCTGCTCATCCAGAAGTCCATCCTCCGCGACGCAGTGAACGACATGAGTCTTCACTTCCTGGCCAAGATGAAGGTTGGAGCAGCCTGGATGGGTCCTGAGGTGGGTTAAGTAGGGCAGAAAGGTTTTTCAGATCATGGTGGTGAAGGATGTGGAGCGGGAGGACGTGGAGTTCGTCTGCCGCAGCCTCGGCTGCAAGCCGGTGGCCTCCCTGGACCACTTCGTCCCCGAGGCCCTCGGCTCCGCGGACCTCGTGGAGGAGATCCCCACCAGCGAGGGCAAAGTCATCAAGGTACTCCTTTATCTTCCACTCTCCTCTCTTTTTCGTCTTCACCATCAAAGCCCCTGAAAGTACCTACCTGAACTGAACTCCCTAGGTGACCGGGGTGGCCAATGCGGGGAAGGCAGTGAGCATTCTCCTCCGCGGCAGCAACAAGCTCATGCTGGAGGAGGCCGAGCGCAGCCTTCACGACGCCCTCTGCGTCATTCGCTGCCTTGTCAAGAAACGGTTCTGCTATGCTTCCTGGCTACTCAGCTATTCGATGTTTCACTAGCACTACTAGGGCAACTATGGCTAGTAACTATCAGCGAATGATGACCCTAGTACAGCGCTATGAGGTGCCGTCTCTGGTCGATGTCCGTGGTCTGCATAAGACCGAACCCAACGGAATAAACATCGGCGCGCCTTAGATATGAACCATACACGTCTGACGCTAATAATATTCAACTTTTTCGAAAAATCAATTTTTCAAAAATTGATCAGATTAATGAAAGAAAATGATTGCAGTGGGATGATCTGTGGCGGCGGCGCACCGGAGATGGAGGTTGGGGTGAAGATCCGTGAACAGGCGTTGGGGCTGAGTGGAGTGGACGCCTATTGCTGGCGCGCTTTCGCGGACGCGGTGGAGATCATCCCGTACACGCTGGCTGAGAACGCCGGCCTCAACCCCATCCAGACTGTCACCCAGCTTCGCAATCGCCACGCCAAGGGAGAGCCTACTGCCGGCATCAACGTCCGCAAGGTCACCTTTCTCTGTCCTCTATACAGCTTTACTACTCTAAATTTTGTCTTTTTTCACATGCTCATAAACTCTTCAGAAACCTTCTTATTTCCTAATTTATGAGCATTTGAAAAAAGACAAAATTTAGAGTAATAATGCTGAACAAGAGATGTCCTACTCTTCCGACTTTGTTTGGAAAGAGATGCAGAAAATAGGGAGACATGATCTTGAAGGGCTATGTGACGAACATCCTGGAGGAGAACGTGGTACAGCCGCTGCTGGTGTCCACCAGTGCCATTCGTCTGGCCACCGAGACCGTTCGCTCCATCCTCAAAATCGATGATGTCCTTCGGGCCATGCGCGATGTCTGATCCCATCTGCTTTCTTTCACCCATCCATCCTCCGTTCTTTCCCCCCAGCAGTCCGCAAGTGTGCCCAGTGGCTATTGGCCGTGTTTGGAGGCCAATGAAGCGTGATGCAGCACTGAACTAGGTTGGATTGTTCTCCCCTGTTATCCCGATGCTTTCGCTCATCTACTTTGCCGTTTGCTTACTTCATCGTCTACTTCGCTTTTTCAGAGTCACAAAGACTTGGAAACAAGATGTCCGAGCAACTAGATGAAAACTTTAAGAAAGATAGATAAAGAATAGCTTTTATATAATTCTCATATTTTATAACTTGGCTATCGTAAAAGCTACATTTTAGGATTGTATTGAGTACGGGTGAAGGTTTTCGGGTGAAGAAAACACAAATTTTTTTTTGAAATACTGGCCTATTCCTGTTTTTCGATCTTGCCTTCAACAGCCCGCCGAATTAGAAAAGATTTTCCACTCAGCAGCTGCCCAGCCTCGGGCGTTCTATCAGGACTCCGTTGCCAGGACACGCTTCTTCAATCTCAGAAACTCGAAGGCAACATGATTTGATCCCAACTGCAAGGCAATGCAATGCAGACACCGCTAAACTCCAGCAGTGCTCGCCTAGAGCTCCTTCTCCAAGGCCTTGAAAGCGGGGCGCATGTCTTCCGCCTCGTTGCTGGTCTCCTGGCCGCATTCTTCAACCTCCACCTCTGCCGCGTCCTTCGCCGGCGGAAGGAGGCGGGCTGCAAAAGCCTGCGTCTTCTGGCTGCCCTGGCCTTCTCTGACGTCCTTCTGGCCGGCGCCCTGGCCATCTCGTCCATCCTCTACCTTCAATGACGGATGAATGGAATTCATCTATCTTCGATTTCAAAGATTGATGAATTGAAAGATTGAAGAATTCCATTCACCAGTCTTTAAATTCAAAGATTGACGAATTCCATTCATCAATCTTTGAATTCAAAGGTTGATAATTTCTATTCATCAATCGTTGAATTCAAAGATTGACTAATTCAAGAATTGGTGAATTGAACAGGTCCCTGTACCAGCTGGTCTGGCTGTGGGCGGGAGAGGGGGAGCAGAGCGCCTGGGCCTGTCTGCTGCTCCACTCCCTGCCCAGCCAGGCCTTCATGGCCAGCTCCGCCTGCCTCCTCTTCGCGGTGGCTGTGGACCGGCTCCTCTTCACCCGCTTCCCCATGCGCCACCTTGAGTGACTGACCATCGGAGCAGGGTGAGTCCAGATCAGAAAGATCTAATTTGCACAGATACGACGACGGCAGCTACGTAGGCCGTTGGAGCACTGGGGCTCTGCTGCTTGGCCTTCTGACCGGGCTAGGTGGATTGGCTTTTCGACGAAAGAGCCTGCTGGGGCCGTTCTGCGAAATGACGCTCATCTATCACACCGTTCCTTCTCTCCCTTCACCATGGAGGCCTGAGGGAGAGAAAACAGCTTTTGAAGTTCTTCAACCGCTCCGTGCTCCTGCTGCACCTGAGCCTGGTGCTGGGCATTCTGCTCTGCAGTGTCCTCACACTTCGGTTGGGCCAGCCCTTCTCTGGGCCTATTTGCTGATCACCTGAATTCTGAGGCCGATGCTAATATCACCTATCCCAGGGGGCAGGACCGGGGTGATATAGGATAGCGGTCCTGTCTCCTGGGATAGGTGATATTAGCATCGCCCTCTGCTGGCTGATTGAGGAGCAATGCGGTGATGGGCGGCAGCAGCCAGCCAGCCCTCTACTCCCACGCAGGGCTGCAGCGAAGGCGCTTCGCCAAGTCTCAGCGCATCCTCCTGCTGCTCTACATGAGCAAGTTGTGGGGCAGAGGGATGGGGTAGGTGGAGGGGAGGATGAGGGAGGCTGGGGGCTGCAGTTGGGTGGTGATGACGATCGGGCTGCGCTTGGTGGCAGTGCTGGCGGGCCAGTGGACGCCCTGGAGTCTGGCCGCCATCCGCTTCCTGAACAGCATCGGTATTCTGGCCAACATCATCTCCAACTTTGCCGTCGTCTATGCCCGGAACCCGGAGATACGGTGTCCTGAGCCTTGGCTTTGGCTGTGGCATTGGAGGAGTGTTTGAAGGGCGAAGCTGAGGCTTTCCATTACCCAGCCTCCGTGGAAATATTTTGCGCCTCCGGTAATTGCTTCGACTGGATCCGGGCTTTGGACCTCCACCGCATAATCCCCTTGATCATTCATTGCCTAAATACTCGTCATTGTGTGACATTTGCGTCAGTAGAAATGGTGATTAAGGCGTGAAAAGGAGGAGTGGAGAGTGCTGCCTTCAGCAGCCTTAACTTGAGCAGAAGATGCAAGCGCTCCCGCCTTGTAACAAGAAACTAACGCTATCGAATTTGTCATTCACCGTTATTCTTTCATTTTTTACAGTTGTGCGGCAAATTAATTTTTTCATCTTTCGTTAATTTTTAGTTCCAAACATTTTCAAATCGTCTGTTCATTCTTAGACCACAGCATGTAATATACAAAAAAGTTAAAAATATGGCCAGCATAAACGTTCGCATGTGCATACCGTAGCTGTGGCAGAGGATGTGTAGGTAGCCTAGCCAGCCTGGGCCATGCTGAACCTCGTGCTCTCTCATCCCACTTCCCTTGCGGCCCGGAACCAATTCATTCCATCCCCAATTTCCGATTGCCTTTCCCTCCATCTTCTCCTCTTGCCTTGCTCAGCTCACCTTTATCCATCCCCAAGGCTTCAGCGAAACAGCAATAGCAGTGAGCAAAGCTGAGCGTTCTAGAAAAGGCATGAGTCAGCCGGGGTTTTTTTGTGCGCGCAAGCTCTGGGGGACTTCCCTGGCCCTGACTCCTCATTTCCCCCCTTGCGTTTGCAGCAGCAATACCAGAAAGATGCTGATCGAATTCTTCGCCCTCGGCGAACGTGACCGCCCCATACGCAGCGTGGACATGCCCTTCGAAGGCGCCTCTCTAAACAATCCCAGCAACGTCACCTCCTTCCAGGTGCCTTGTCTTTTCTCTCAGCTATCCAGCTATCTTTGGACACCTCTCTGCAGTTGTTGCCGAGGCTAAAGGGGAAGAAGGAGAATGAAGATGGAGTGGATGTGAAGTTGTTGCAGAACTGGCTCAACCTGGACCTCAGCTTTGCCCTGGAAGAGAGCAACCCGGAAGCGCTGCGCAAGTGGTACCTGGACGAGGACGGAGATCGAGTCCTCCTGGACAATCAGGATGCCTTCATACACGCTCTACAGGTTCCATCTTCGCCAATCCATCCGTCCACTGAAAGGAGACTGCTCAGATGGGCTCCGCCCAGGGCCGCGTGGCCATCTATGTGGAGGGGCGAGCAAAACCGCAGGCAGCGAACGAGCCACCCAAGGAGCCTCCCAGCTGGCTGCAGGACTGCATGGTTCAGGTTGGGCTAGGATCCAGCAAGAGGAGAGGAGGACGGGTATATTTCAATTTTGTAATCATTACAAGATTGTAATGATTTTGAGTGTAATGTAATGATTTTGTACCGATTTTATTTTGTACTCAGTAACTACAAAATGTAATTACAAAATGTAATTTGTTTGTAATTACAAAATCATTACATTACAATCAAAATCATTACAATCTTGTAATGATTACAAAATTGACATCACCGGGAGGAGGACAGAGGGTTGGCTGCAGATGAAGGAGGAGCTTCGTCGGGAGCTTTTGGCCACAGTTGGGGATCAGCCTAAGCCGGCCTTTGAGCGGCTGGCCAAGAAGATTCGCTCCGGTTGCTTTTGACCTCCTCACTTTGGCTTGGCAACTGATGGGGGAGCAATTGGGATGAGCAGGAGAGGTGAAAGTGGGCTCCAGCTCTCGAGGCAAGGGACGCGCAGAGGCCGGCAAGGATTCCAAGGACAATGCCAAGGTCGGCCATTTTTATATTCCAGCTCTGCTCATTTGGCCTTCCTCACCAAAAGCCTTTCTCATAATCACTCGCTTTGGCTTCCCCTAAGCGGCTGAAGTCTATTGCAGAATGAAGCAGTGGAGGCCAAACGTCAGCGTCGCGAGGCTCGCAAATCCACCCGCAAAGACAGCGTCGACAAAACTCGGTTCTCCAACCCCTCCCCCTCTTTTCATGGTTTTTAATTAAAACTAGACACGTTTTAAGACTTTTGGTAGAAAATTAGCGCTCAGCAGTCAAAATTCAATTTTTTTAGGTAAAATTTTTAAAAGTTTGAAATTGATGAATTTTTCTTGATCGGCAGTAACTCTCCAAACTCCCCTTCTCCTAACGCTCTCCATCCTCCACTAAAAACCCAACCTTTTCTTCCAGCAGTGCCTGCGGCCACCGCAGCTGTCTGGCCTGGCACTTCCACTGCCTCGACGCCACCTGCACCCTCCCCTGTCGCAGCATCAAATCCCACCGGTACCCCCTCCCTTCTCCCTCTCCCCTCACAAGCTCTCCAACCTTCAGACTAGCGGGCCTGGAGCACGCAGTGGTGGCGGTGCCGCGATCCGCCTGGGCCTCCGCGCCCCAGCTCTCCGCCCACCTCCCGCAGGCCAAGGAGGAGCGGATGAGTCTGGCCGCCGTAGAGCTGGAGACGCGGGCGCTGGTGGAGAGTCTGGAGGAGTGCCAGGCCCGCTCTGCCCGACTGCAGACCGATGCGGACACCTTCCAGCTCATCTCGTTTGGGCCGTTTTGGGCGGAGGAAGGGTGGTTGGAGAGAAGGGTGATTTGGAGGAAGCGCTACGAGATGACGGTGGTGGAGGAGGGGGAGCTGCAGCTGATTCACAGCCTCAACCTGGCCACACTGGCCTACTCCAAGCGCTGGACTGTTCAGAACACTGGTCAGGATTCATCCTCCGTTTGCCACCCACTCCCATCCTCTTCTTCCAGGCTCGGAGACCTGGGGTCCGGAGGAGGTGGAGCTGGTGCTGCAGCTGGCCAAGGGCGGGGTGACGAACCTGAGCCTGGACGGGGTGCCGCACCTGGCGCCCGGCAAGGTCGGCGACCTCGTCCTATGGCTCTATGCACCAGCTGAGGTACTACTCCCTTCCAATCCATCCCCAGCCATCCTCAGAGACCCTGAGCCTATAGGCAACGCGAGAGCGGCTGGGCATCTGGGAGCTGCGTCAGCGCTCCACCGGGGCCCGCCTGGGGCCTCAGCTCACTGTTTGCTGGCCTGAGGAGAAGCAGAAGGCCCAGGAACCTCCCATCCCTACGACAGAGGAGGCTGTCATCAATACGACAGAGGAGGGGGACAGCGCCGGCGATGACTTCAGGTGAGGCAGGGGGGAGGATGAGAAAGGGGGTGAAGAGGTTTGGGGCGTTGCAGTCTGTTGGACGATTCGCGACGAGACACCGAGAGTGAGGCGGGCGACTTTGAGCTGGTGTCCGCGGCCTCGGAGGAGCCAGCCGAGCGGCCGGTCTCCGAGGCGGCCTCGGACATTCAGATCCTCTCCCCGCCGCCGGTCGAGGAGATCGAAGAGCCTCAGGTGCGTCCTTTGTTCAGCAGTTGGCCATCCCTAAGCAGCCTCTTGCTCAGGTGGCAGAGACAGGGCAGGAGGGAGCAGAAGAAGGCCTGCAGGAGACGGACCAGCCCATCCTCGCCTCCGGCACCAGCACTCCACAGGTTCATTTATATTCAGTGGCGGATATAGGGGGGAAAAGGGGGACGTTTCCCCCCCCCCCAAAACGGATTTGCAAATTTCGTATCAAATTTGTGAAATTTTTAAGTTATTTAGCACTGTTTTTGCAACTTAGATAGAAAATTTTTGCGCGCTTCGCGCGCATTTAGATAAATACTATTGAAATAATTTTGACCCACATTTCCCCCCCCCCGAACCAAAATCCTATATCCGCCACTGTTTATATTGCTTCTCATCTCGAAGGGGAGAGGCAGGCAGAGGCACTGCAGGTGACAGAGACCCCGCCGGTGTCGCGCGCAGAGTCGGTGAGTGGTGGAGCCTCAGAGACAGAGTCAGAGACGAAGACGGCAGAGACGACGGAGCCCAATGAGGAGGAGACTGAGCTGAAGCTGCCTCAGGACAGCCAGCCTCCTCCGCCCACCGCCGACCTTCCACACTCCACCAGGCAGCCTTCCCATGCTTCTCCTCCTCGGCAGGAGCGAATCTAACGAGCAGTTTCCAGCAAGGAAGCTCTAGCGGCAGTGGGCGGCGTCCTGCGCACAGCCGTGGACGCGGCGGGCGGCATGGCAGCCGGCGTCCTTCGCTCCACCGCCGACGCCCTGCGTCAGGCTCATCGACCGGCTGACTGGTAGACACTCTTCTTCCTCTTCACTAACCCTCTCCCTAGACTGCATACCGAGCTGCATCCCTAGTCCCTAATCTGGACTGGATCCCTAATGCATATACCTTCCCAGCTCTCTGGCAGAACATTGATTGGGGCCTGCATCCAGGAGCCGCTGTTTGATATAGATGTTGATGGGTGAGGTTTTGAGGCGGCCACCGGCGGGCTGGGTGCCTCGCGGAACGCAGACCTGGACTCCACCGCCCGCCTGGGCACCAAGCAGCAGCGACGACGACGGCATTCGGGTGACGCCCATCCCGGAGCCCCCCACGCCCTACGAACAGGCCATGGACACGCTGGCTGCCATGGGCTTTACTGTAGGCGAGCATTTCATTCACGATTGGCTCCATAGGCAAAAGATATTAGAGAAGACTGGAGTCGAAGTTGAGAGCAGAATGAAATCGTTTAAGTGGGGGTATTTGAAGGATGTGGAGAAGAACATGGCGCTGCTGCGCATACACGGGAACAATCTGGACAACGTCGTCGAGTCTCTTCTCCACAAATAATCCCTCGGATTCTTTAAGAGGCAGTTTGTGAGACGATTCAGAGGGGGTATTCCACTTACCAAAAATCGAAGGTTTGAGTTGGGAATCATGATCAGGCCATGGTTTTAGGCCATTTAGTTGTGATCTCAGCCCAACCAACCCTGGCCCAAAATATGGCTTATTTGCTAAGAAATGGTCATTTTTCTAACACCTACTTTTTTGACCTCTGGATGACCTAAAAATCAGTTTTTGGCTAATTTCAACCAACATATTTTGACCAACCCTAGATTTTTATATATCAATCGAACCACAAAACTACAACAAAATTCAAGGTGACAATGATTTGTTGCAAAAGAAAAATTTTTTCAATTGATTTTTCAAAAAACCGATTTTCGCATTTTTCAATTTTTGACACAAAAAAACTGATTTCTAAAAACGATCAAAAAATTCAAGGTTGAGACCTAGCCTATCTTTTTATTCACATTCTTGCCGTCATTTTGGTATACAACACTTTAAAAACGGCGATGTCACAGCCGGAAAATTTTTTGATTGAAAATTGCCAGTCCGATTTTGCCCCTATGTTATAACATAGGCAAAAAATTGCTGAAAAAATTTTGTTCTTAAAATTCGAATTTTTTGGCATGAAATGTTCCATTGGGACCCCCTTCACCCCGCTGTATAATTTGTTTCCCCAGAATTAGTCTCAATCTGCTCAAACTGAGGTTCCCTTTTTCCTATGCTTTAACATAGGGACAAAGGCTTTCTATGCTATAACATAGGAAAAAGGTCATCTCAGTTTGAGCAGATTGAGACTAATTCTGGGGAAACAAATTATACAGCGGGGTGAAGGGGGTCCCAATGGAACATTTCATGCCAAAAAATTCGAATTTTAAGAACAAAATTTTTTCAGCAATTTTTTGCCTATGTTATAACATAGGGGCAAAATCGGACTGGCAATTTTCAATCAAAAAATTTTCCGGCTGTGACATCGCCGTTTTTAAAGTGTTATATACCAAAATGACGGCAAGAATGTGAATAAAAAGATAGGCTAGGTCTCAACCTTGAATTTTTTGATCGTTTTTAGAAATCAGTTTTTTTGTGTCAAAAATTGAAAAATGCGAAAATCGGTTTTTTGAAAAATCAATTGAAAAAATTTTTCTTTTGCAACAAATCATTGTCACCTTGAATTTTGTTGTAGTTTTGTGGTTCGATTGATATATAAAAATCTAGGGTTGGTCAAAATATGTTGATTGAAATTGGCCAAAAACTGATTTTTAGGTCATCCAGAGGTCAAAAAAGTAGGTGTTAGAAAAATGACCATTTCTTAGCAAATAAGCCATATTTTGGGCCAAGGTTGGTTGGGCTGAGATCACAACTAAATGGCCTAAAACCATGGCCTGATCATGATTCCCAACTCAAACCTTCGATTTTTGGTAAGTGGAATACCCCTTCTATAATGTCTCTCAATCCTCTTGCAAACTGCCTCTTAAGACCTCAGTTTTTGTCGAATTTGTTTCCTTTAGTGTGTAAATACTATTCCCGTGACGCTGTATTTGATTCCACGTCAACTTCGGGTTGTACTTGGCTTGGATTGGCAAGCTTTGGCTTTTCTTGTTCCCTTTTTCTGGTCCAACGAGGCGAGAGTCGTCGACTAATCTGCGTTTGTGCACATTTTTAGCGTTGCCTTCCTGTATTTTCTTGCATCGCATCAGCTATAGCTACTCTTCGGCTAAAAAAAGGCGGACAGTGTCAACGAAGATCAAGACAAGCAAATTTCACTACATCTAAAAGTGTACATCTAAAATTAAATCTCAAACGTAACTGCAACTGTAAATGCAATAATCACTAAAACAATGATGGAAGGAAGATTATCAAATACAAACAACAAAATATGTTGATTGACTGAACTGGATGGGTTTTATGCTCTTTACGCTTTAAAATAAAAATTAACTGTTCGAGCCGTCGAAATCAACATTTGCTTAATTTATTTCTGAGAACTGTCAAAAAATGGTTTCCAAAATCGCTTAGCATTTCTCAAGAACTATTCCTTTATTTTGCTTTTGTGAAATATCTTCCAATTTTAGTAATAATTTTGATATAAACATTGTCAACGCATGGATTTTGTGATTTTCGAGGTCAATATGAGATTCGTCTTAGCTTCAAATGGAATGCAGTAGCCTTCATGGCCGCGGCGAGTAAAACCCCCAGCTTTGATCCTTTCCGATGTCTGCGAATCGCGGCACCTTTTAGCTTTACTCGTTTAGCATAATCCTTTGATGCTTCCTCCACCCATTTATAGCCAGCTTTTGCCCCATTTCTCCTCACTCTCTTGTTGAAGATGCAACCTTTGCTGCTGGTAGTCTTTGGCCTGCTCCTGCTGGGCTCCGGGGCCATCGCTGGCTCAATCGCTGACTGCCAGAGGATGTACAGGGCGTCGAGCTATGGCAGGGCAGCCAATCAAAGCTAGTCCCTTCCAGTGGTCTCGTGATTTTGCCGGTATTTTTCTATCGCCACTTTTTTAAACGGCTCTCAACCCCACCTACTTTCAACTACACCTAAACCTAATCCAAATCTTTTCTAAATTGGTCAACTTGGACAATGCCGGCAAGAGCCTATCCAGTTTCAGTATGACAGTGCCCGAAACTGAGGATCTGTCCAGGAAATGCTATCCTTCTGGCCAAGTGTCTGGCACAGGCTCGCTACAGAGGCAGAGGAGGCAGGCGAGGAATACCAGAAGAATATGCTGGCCTCACGCCCCAAAGAGCACCCTGAGTTTTTTGATTCAATGCCATTTCAATGGTTTTCGTGCCTCGTTTTCGATTAAAGAATAATATCGGCAAATTATAACAGTTGCACAATAAAGAAGGTGTTGATTGCAGTTAGTTTCATTTCAATGATGTCTACAAAATGGCTCAATCTGACCAGCATTGGCAATGGACTGTGACACATTCTGAATGATTTGGGGGAGTACCAAAGTAGAGAATGTGAGCTGGTCAAATTATTTTGACGGGGACACGGTGCCAGGCATTGTTCAGAAGGCCGCGGGCGTTCCAGATACCCGCCGGCGAGTCCGGCTGCGTGTTGTACGCCGCATCCGTCGCCTTCGCCCAGATCTCCAGCGAACTGCCCGCCTTTGCTCCCTGAACCTCTATTCTTGCTTTCATCCTTCTCTTCTCTGAGCTTCCAGACATCCGTTTGGCCTCAAGAGCTCCCTCAGAGCTTGAAAAGCTTTTGCCTTAGGAAGAGGCAGAGTAGCTGTCCAAAGAGTCCAAGCCCAGGCAGAGTCTCTCTGCTGTTGAGGCGGCTGCAGTTCTGCCTCTTGCCAGCTCTGGCCTCCGTCCAGCGTCAGCTCCACTCGGATGATGGCCTTGCCGCCGCCAGACCAGGCGTAGCCGGCTACTTCCACCTGTGTTCGATCCTTTTCTGTCTTCCTCATCGATTCGCCCATTGCCTTGGCCAATACCTCGCCGGACTCAGCCAGCACACTGGCGCCGGGCTGGGGGAGTAGGATGGCCGATTGAACTGGGGCTTCTTGGATGGCAGGGGAGCTGGAAGGGTCGGCCTCGGGGCCTTTGGAGGGGCCCATCATTCGGTAGTCCTTGGCCTGAACCTTCCCCATCCTCTTCTTCCATCCTGTTCAAGCTCTGCTGACTTGCCTGCCAGTGGCTGGAGCTCTCCTGGTCCGAGACGGTCAGCGCCTCCAGCCACTTCACCTGCCGTGCGCCCACCACGCCTGAGAAGAAGAGTGGAGGAGGAGGAAGGAAGGTGAATTGAAGGGACAACCTGGTACGATGAGTCTCAAAGGAGCCCCGTGGTCTAGCGGCAACGGCTCCCCGTTCATCTCGAAGGCCAGCAGGGTCTCCGGAGCCAGGGCCTTCCGCAGCGGGATGGAAGTCTCGTAGTGGTTGCCCTGCAGTCCTAGCTGGTCAAGGATGTCTTCTCTAGAGCTGGCAAGAGGTGTAGCCTGTAGAGGGTCCTTGTCAGCGCCGCGACACCAGAGGTGCTCCGCACTTTCCGCCTTCACACCAGCGTAGTCCAGGACGTCCTTCAGGCGAACTCCGCTCCACTCTGCGTTCCCAATGGCCGTGGACTCCCAGCTTAGGCCTGAGAACTCTTTTGGATGATGGCGTAAAATAAGCATTTCCTTCTCCTTCCCACCTTTAACCTCTCGTACAGCAGCCAAACCTCGCCGCCTATTCCCAGCGCATTGCACTGCTGCCGTGACCTGCAGCTTCTATTTTTCTTGAAAAATCGATTTGAAGGATTGGCCGACAAACGCTGTGTCTCGGGAAGCGACGCCTCAGCTCGGCCACAGAGAGCACCAGCGGCCTTCTCAGACCCTTGCCCTCTATCCTCAGGCGAAAGCTGCCCTCCTCAATCTTCAATGCCCATCCTCCATCGCCTCAGGCTCCATCCACACAGCCCCAGTCAGTCACCTTGGGCACAGGCAGATGATTGCGGACGTAGAACAGATCGTTGGGCGTCCTGTAATGGTCCATCAGCAGCGCTGCGGGGGTCTCGGCGTTGAAGGGCCGTTGAGATCGGACGAGGAGAGCTGGATGTCTTTGAGGGTCATGCTCGTAGGCGTCGCCGGGTGGCGGCTTCTTCAAAGCCTGCGCAGCCACGTCGTCCGGGTGGAGACTGCCGATGCGGAGGTCGGCGAGGATGTCCTGGACGCTGGCGGCCTCGTGCTGGCTGTAGATGCGCCAGAAGGGCTCCAGGGCACCGCCCGCTGCCAGTCTGAGGAGGGGTTGTGATTGTATGTGGATGATGCCAAGGAGAGCAGCAAGGGGAGGGGAAGGAAATCTTCATCCAATACTAAAAAGGCTGGAGGATCAAAAGTGGATGAAAATTTCCTTCCCCTCCTGTTATGATTCCTCCAAAATACCAGAGAAGCGAAGGAAATCTTCATCCCAAATTCATGTGGCTGGTAGATCAAAAGTGGATGAAAATTTCCTTCCCCTCTTCTGGTATTATGGAGGGACACTAACGGGAGAGGAAGGAAGTTTTCATCTGCTTTTGATCTTCCAGTCATTTAAGTTTTGGATCAATGTCTTTTGGAAAGATTTAAGGGTGAACGAGATTTTCTCGACGCCGCCGGGATGTGCCTCAATGAAGTGTGTGATATCGTAGACGGCGCCCTTGTAGGTGACCCAGATGCCCTGCTCCTCACTTTTGTGCTCCGCCACCTCGCTCTGTCGATAGATCGCCCACTGCTTCTCGGCTACAAGCCCAGTCTACTTTCGCATTCTTTGTCGATAATGACCATTGAACCCTGGGCAGGCGTGGCGGCATGTGCAACCTTTCGCCTCCGCTGCCCAATGTAGACCAACGAAAGGGTCGTGGCCCCGGCGGCAGCCAGGGCTAAGCGGCGCCAGGCAACATTTTGCCTTAAAAGGAAGAAATAGGAGCCGAGAAAGATTGGTAGGAAAAGGAGGCTTCTACTGATATTCCTGCTCCTGCTGCTGCAAAAAGGCGGCTGTAGATCGGCGAAGTGGGGAGCGCCAAAGCCGCCAAACTCTCGCCGCCAGCCGTCCAGTGCTCATTTCAAGCTGCCTCTCATTAGGGCTGGAAACTGGGAAAAACGTCTGAAAGAGATCGAAAGAAGGTCACTTGAAAAAGGGCAAAAGTCGTGGCTGGTAAGGATTGCTGATTTTTGGGCAATGAAGAGAGAAGAAAGGGAGTTTTTATCAGGTCAGAGCTCTCGCAAAGGCTGGGATTTGATGACCGGTTTGTGGGAAGAAAGGTGTGGGAAGGACAACACGTGGTGTAAAGGTAGATAGGCCGAGCTTTCCCACGGATATCTGCGCACTTGCAGCGGCATGTGCTGACATTTTAAGCCAGTGTCAACATTAGGCTGGAGGGGCTTGGAATGTTGGCAAACTTGACTTGGAAACACGGTTGTTTATACTAATCCGATTGGAGAACGCATTCGAATGTGCGTGCAATGTAGCTTGATCCAAATACTTACATTTAAGTTCGCTTAGCTGTAATGTTTCACACATACGAAAATAAGACTAATTACATGCACTAGTAGTGTAATTACGTTATGAGAGAAGTTGACTTTCCTCTAATGCACCATGAATTTATAATTTTCGTGCGTTTTTGCAGAACGGGTAGAACGGATGCCAAAGAAAGTGTTTTGAGAAGAAACATTGATACACGAAGTAATATAAATAGTAATAAGCATGTTTATTTTGTCAAGCGAACTTAATCAAAGGAGCTTCGGAAGTACATTCTTGAGCCTAATAAATGGGCTGGCGCGAGCGGAATTGTTAAGCCTAATAATTGGGCTGGCCCCAAGCTCCTCTTATCGAGCAAATTTTCTTATTGACTAAAACTCCACAAAGCAAACCGTTCACAGATTATGCAGTCATCAGTTACAAGATAAAAAAGAGGTAGCTGGATAAGGCACTTGTAGCCTGCCAGGTTGATAGATGACTCCCAAAAACGTTTTCCTTCTTCCCGATCCCCCAGAGTTCTCAATGCAGAATTCTGCCCCACATTCATTTTATTCCCAAGTCTATCCCTAAAGTTCTTTCTTATGACTTTAGACTTCAAATGACTTCGATGTTATGCGCTTATTTACTTCCATGCGCTGGTTAACTTTGCATAGAATAGGATACGCATTAGACGATTCTTGGGCCAACCCACTCGCTTCATTAAGAGCAATTCATGGTTCCTGTTTATGGATCTTATTTACACTTCACAAGTGAAAAAAGAAATTTTACGGTAGAATTAATTATCAGAACATTCTTCTCCTCTGAAAATCGCTGTGGTGACCGGTTATATTTCAGCTGTCCCGTCTGTTTTTATTGCATTTTAATTTCCGTTGCTAGACTTTTGCTGCCAGCACGCAATCTCCCACTCTATCCTTATTTCATGTAAGCTAATTAAAAAGACAAATTTGTGTTCGAAATCAGTGAATGTCTGGCATTTTCCCAAAACTCGGTCATTCAGGATATATTTGTTTTTATTCAATGGTTTTTGTTTCTGTCGTTTATCGAAATGACCCCAAGAATCTATTTGAATTTAAGCCACAGTGATTGGCGCTTGCCACAGTGAAAAAAGCAGCCTAGTGATTTTAAAGGATTCTTTGAGAAATCAGTTTATTGTGCGTTTGATCATCGAGAAAGAATCATTAATTTAATTAATCTGGAGAAAAGACTGTGTTAGTGGTTTGATTAATTTCCACCTCACGATGGTTGATTGGGTGCCAGATGGGTGTTAATTAAAAAAGCTGGTACTTTCCTTCTGAACTTTATTGCTTCTGATGTGGCAGTAAAGGGAAATATTAAAGCTGTTTGTGGATAGGTAACATGAGGCCGATTGCGATTGCATTTAATTATTCGTCTGATTAACCTTACAGATTCAATCCTGATTCTTCACCACCCAAAGCGGGGACATTAAATCTACTTTTTAGCATTATCTACTTTTAGCGTGCACAACGGGCTCAAATGCATCGGTCCTAGAATTGGGAAGAAGGGGGACAAAAATTGAATTTTGTCGCTAAAAATTGCCTTTAGATCTCCTTCAGCTTTCTTTTACTCCTATTCTGTGAACGATTTTTCTCGCCTGAAATCCTTGCACCCCGTTTATGGTGTCCACAAAATTCAATTAGATATGCAAAACTAGTGTATTAAGGAAAAATCAAAAATTTGGGTTATGTTTATTTAGTCTTTTTTATTTGACAGTATGCCCATTTGCATGAGACCATTTAAAACCAGAAGATTGATTACTATTGAGTTTGTGAACTGTCGAAGCAGATAAAAAAGTGTTGGGGTGTTGCTAAGGCATCCACTACGTGATTGGATCCCTTAGGTCTTCATTTCCACTTTCTCTCATTCAGCACTATTATTAATCGCATAGGGAGAAGCCCTTGAAGATCACAGCATGGCCAATGGGACACATTTTCCTACCAAGCCGCCAATGGATGAAGGAGCAATGAAAGCTATCGCCGTCTATCTCTTTCTCAGTGGTCAATGCTCTTCAGCTATTTCCTCTTCCTCAATGGCCGCCACAATTTAGATGATTTATGAGTCAAATCATAACCCAGACCAACTGGATCCATTAAATTTCAAAATTTCCGACAGCATAGTAAAATATCTAATTTTTCGATCCTCAATCAATAAAAAACCAATGTACACAACCAAAGTTATCATAGCTCTCATAATTCCTCTACCTATTCTATGATAGAATGACAGGTACGGCAGCAGGCCTTCTCAACCTGGCCGTCCTCACTCTGCATCTTCGCTTTCGCAGTGCTCTCATCACTCTCTCGGCCACCCCTCGACTCGGACTCCTCGCCTCCAACCTTCTCATGGTCCTCCTGCATCCCATCATGGGCGCACACATCTTCACCGGCCAGTTGGCTTTCATTCTCGCGCTTCCTGTTCACTTTGGAAACGAAGGCTCTTTGCATGTGGTCCTGGGGAGATCAAGGCTGTTCGCTGCTGGGCACTTTTTGGCTCTTCACGGGGCTGATTCACTTGCTCAACCTCGCCTTCAAAGCCTTCGTCAACTACGTTCGCACTGTGCACCGTCAGTGGGCTCAGGCCATCGTTGGGGCCAGTTTTGACTGTTTGATTAAGTATAAATATTGGCACTTTTTACGAACTGATTCTTTTTCTCGAAATGTTACCCGGACGCAAGCCTAAGCTTTGCGGAAAGTAAGAGCGATTTTGGAAAAAAACTAAAAGGCTGCAACCTTCTCCATACCTCCATATATCCCGGTAGATTGCGAGGCAGATTTTGAGCTGTGGGAAAGACGACTACCACGATACCAGCTTTGCATCATGCTCTGGGCGGCATTCTGGGCTGCTTTGCCAGCCGTAGCCTTCCGCAACTTCGGAACCATACACTACCAAACCCACTGCCCCATCTTCTGGTACAAGGCCACGCATGGCTACACCGTTTACATCACCGGTTCCATCCACTCCTCTCCTCCGCGGCTACTGCAGGAGCATTCTTTGCCAGCCATGTTCATCCTCAACTACCTCACTCCTTTCCTGGTCACCGTCAAGTGCTACCAGCTGATTTGGCGCTTTGCACGGCGCCAGAATGCTGCCAGAATTACCTGGGCCTATCCAGAGCACGTCGGAAAGGTTGAGCAGGTATTGTGAAGGGTAAACTGCAAAAATCGAATTGAAAGACAATGCTGATGTACACCTTGCTCACTTACGTGCCATACGGAGTGTACGCAGTCCTGTGCTTTCTGGGCATGGGGGATTCGGGCAGTCTGGATCCTCGCTATGTTCTCATCCCCGGCCTCACCACCAAAAGCCTTGCCTTCATACACCCTATCATCTACACTTTTACGCACCCAAAGCTCACGCGCTGTCTCAAGGTTATCTTGGCTTTTAAATCCAAAATTTTTGGAGCATAAAACTGTAGCATACGCATAATATTGGCTGGCCATGACTTTTTTTTAGGTTAGATAAGAGTTTTTGATGTCTAGTTTTTTAATTAAACAGATAATTTTTAAAATTTCCGTGCTTCCCTACTAAGGGCAGTCACAATTGCAGAAATGGCTGTTCATGATTGAACCTCATGAATCAGAAGAAGAGGAAATGAGAGGCGTTGCGGAATGTGATCAGGTTTTGCCTGCGCTCAATGGCTCTACTCCCGTTGATACTGCTTAATTGCTTAAGTTTAATTGATGCTCTTCCTCAACGGAAAACTGGAATGTGTGCTTCATGTTGCAATATTTAGTTTTTGTCTATCTAAGCGTGTTGAGTTTTTTGCTAATAATCCTTTTCTGTCAATTGTATGTCATTTTTGCGCGGCCGCAGGCCGCCTGCCGCGAAGGGCAGGGCAGTCAGAGCTCCGGAGGCCGTAGGGCATGGGTGCGGAGGCCCCGGAGCGTAGCCTAGCATGCGAAGCATGCTAGGCGAAGCGTAGGGGCCGTAGCACCCATTCCCGGAGGCCGGAGGAGCTCTGGCGCCCTGCCCGGAGCGGCGGGCGGCCAAGGCCCGCTTTAACAGTTACCCCATTTTTCGTCCGTCTGTCCGCATATATATATATATATATATATATATGTGTGTGGTACCGCAGCCCGTACTCCTCGGTTTTTCAATGAAATTGGCTGAAATTTTGCATGGAGGTCCGTCTAGGTGGTGGCTCGGGACGTTTTTGTGCGCTTGGCGCCATTTTTTGAATTTCTTGATTTATGGTCAAAAAACCTCGAAAATGGAGACCTCGAATTTCGAATTTTTTTCGAAAACTTGCATTTTACTTTTATTTGTTATTTATTATTATTTAGATTATTGTTTATCATTTAAATGCCTCAGAAACCAAAAATATACTTATACCAATTTGTTACTTTGTACCTTTGATTGTCATTTTATTATTTCTTGAGCTGACTTGGTCATTATATATTTCATTTATTACAAGTTGAACAAGGCCGCGCATCTATTGGCGATAGGCGATAATACCTTGTTAACTGACCACTCGCAACATTGCAATAAATGTGAAACTGAAAAATATTTTCCTGCAGAACTAAATTGGGCCCTTCGAGCATTGTGACAGAGGTATATTTCAATATTCCATGAAATGTCATACCGGAAAAATATGCTTTTCTGCAGAACTAAATTGGGCCCTTTGAGAATTGTGACTGAGCTATATTTCAATATTCCATGAAATGTCATGCCGAAAAGATATGCTTTCCTGCTGAACTAAATTGGGCCCCTTGAGAATTGTGATTGAGCTATATTTCAATATTCCATGAAATGTCATACCGAAAAAATATGTTTTCCTGCAGAACTAAATTGGACCCTTTAAGAATTGTGACAAAGTCAAGGTCTCTACTTTCGAATGTGCATGCTTTAAAGCTTTTGCGTTTTTGTTAACCATTTATATTGGATGATAACCTAAAAAATGAAAATATTTTGCAATAAAACAATAAAACAATTTAAAAACCGAGCAAAAGGAATTTTCAAGAAAAT
Organism: Ptycholaimellus sp. GST1_10; assembly: GCA_030248095.1. Taxonomy (NCBI): domain Eukaryota; kingdom Metazoa; phylum Nematoda; class Chromadorea; order Chromadorida; family Chromadoridae; genus Ptycholaimellus; species Ptycholaimellus sp. GST1_10. Next base: position 21,070 of record JASANA010000369.1, read on the forward strand.
GCACAGTGCCTCGAGACTTGCGCGAGAAGAGGCGGACTATCCCTTACTCCAGCCTTTCTCTGCCACTCAAGCAGTGCCGATGCCAGTGAAGGCCGCAGGGGGGAGCAGAGTTGGGGAAAGGGCGGCAGGAGGAGGAGAGGTCCAAGTGGGTTCCGACAAGACGCCCCCGGCAGGAAAAGCTCGACAGTGTAGCCAGCTGGCGTGGAGCATCTGGGCTCCCCTAATTTTAGAGCCCCTGCGGAGCTCTCCCCTTGCACAGCCATCCAACCAACCGGTCCCCTACCTTCCACCAACCCCCTTTCAGCATCCCCCCAGCCTCCACTTCTGGGACAGGATTCGCAGAAGCTCAAGTGAGGCACTATACTCCTCCCCAGCCCTCCAGCCCCCTCCCCAGGGCCTGTGCCCGGGAGAGCCTCAAGATCCTGCCTTACTCAGCCAGCTTCCCAGAGTGCAAGGGTCAAGCCGTCCAACTCCTCTCAGCCTCCCCCACTCCTGGACACAGTTTAAAGGCCTGGTCAATGGCCGGAGGCTAGAGTAGAGCAACGGGTAGAAAAGCTGGACACCGGTTGAGTAGGCGGGAAGGAGGCGTAGTAGAAGGGAGGCTAAAAGCCCCAGGGCCTTCAACCTACTCCCCTACTAGCTGGGGAGGAGGCAGAGAAGGCTTTTGTACGCCCCACCGCTCCCCTTCACACAGCCCCACGTACACCGATTGTGTGTTGCCCCCTCCTTTTCTTCTCCCGCCATTCCGCGGCCATTGGGAGTAGCGGAAGAGCCTCGGGTGTGTAGCGAGCGCTATTAGCCAGATTGAGGCCAGAAGGCACAGCGATGCCGCCGAAAACGGACGCGAAAGCGAAGGCAGGCGCGGAGAAGAAGGCTGGGAACAGCGGCGATCATACCTCCGACCCCGGCTGGCAGTTCCTGCGCCTGTCCACCGAGCAGATCGTGAAGGACCAGTCCAAGAAGATCGACACCAAGAAGAATGTCTGGGTCCGCAACCCCGAGGAAGGCTACGTCATGGCCGAGATCACCGCCGCCAAGGGCGACCAGGTCACCATCAAGGAGCTGGCCTCCGGAGTTGTTCGGCTTTTTTTTTTCGAAATTTAAAAAAAAAATTTGCGAAAAAATGACGAAAATTGTAGACGAAGACGCTGAAGAAGGACGACACGCAGACGATGAACCCGGCCAAGTACGAGAAGACGGAGGACATGGCCAACCTGACCATGCTCAATGATGCATCCGTCCTGCACAATCTTCGCCAGCGCTATTCTTCTATGCTCATCTACGTTTGCCAGCCACCTATGTTCTCCTAGTCTAGCTCAGAACCCAGATGCCAACAACTGCAGACCTACTCTGGGCTATTCTGTGTGGTGATCAACCCCTACAAGCGGCTGCCCATCTACACGCCGAGCGTGGCCAAGATGTTCCAGGGCAAGCGGCGCAACGAAATGCCGCCGCATCTCTTTGCCGTCTCCGACGAAGCCTATCGGAACATGCTCGAAGGTCCCCTTCAGCTTCTCCTGCTTCAGCAACTGCTCTCAGGCTTGGGCCATCGCAGATCGCGAGAACCAGTCCATGCTCATCACCGGGGAGTCGGGGGCCGGGAAGACTGAGAACACCGTTCCTTCATCTTATCTTTTCTATTTACATTCCTTCTCTCACAGGAGAAGGGGTTGCAGAAGAAGGTGATTTCGTACTTCGCGACGGTGGGCGCCAGCCAGTCCAAGAGCAGCGACAAGTCCTCCAAGGGCTCGCTGGAGGACCAGATTGTGCAGACCAACCCCGTCCTGGAGGCCTTCGGCAACGCCAAGACCGTCCGCAACAACAACTCCAGCCGATTCGGAAAGTTCATCCGCACCTGGTTCAACGCCAACGGGAAACTGGCCGGTGGTGACATCGAACATTGTTTCTTCCTTTCACTCCTCAAACTCACACTCCCTCAGACCTCAAGCTAATTCGCAGACCTTCTGGAGAAGTCCCGCGTCATCAAACAGGCCCCGGGGGAGCGCTGCTATCACATCTTCTACCAGATCATGTCCGGGGAGATCAAGGACCTGAAGAGTTGCTGCTGAACTCTGGCACTGATAGAAAGACTGTTGAAGCCCGGGTTTGATTTGAGAGAAGCTGCTGCTGAAGGATAGTCCGAAGGACTACAAGTTCATCTCCTGGGCTGAGATCAGCATCCCCGGCATGGACGACAAGGAGGAGATGCGCCTCACCAAGGAGGCCTTCGACATCATGCAGTTTGAGGTGCCCCATCTTTCTCTGCCCTTCCTCCTGCCCTACATGAAACCCCAGCATATCTGCAGGACTGGGAGACGGAGGACCTGTTCAAGCTCTGTGCTGCCATCATGCACATGGTTCATAGCCTCTTTGGCTCCTCCACCAATCAGAAATAAGCTAAGCTGCTGAAATTTAGGGTAAGAAAGTATTGAAGGGTCTAATTTTATTCAAAGCAATCAGTAAATAACAACTCCAAGAGTCACAACTCTGGCAACAGCTAAACAATGAAATAAATGTTAATGTAAATCCTGTAGAGTCTTCTTTTGTGGCTAGGCCTGCGAATTTTGTAAAACTTAGGTTTATTGTTTGAATTGAAGCGTTAGTGGTGTGGTTTTTTTTTAGGGTCAGATGAAGTTCAAGCAGCGACCTCGCGAGGAGCAGGCGGAGGCAGACGGGACAGCCGGTGAGTTTTGAGTAGGAGAATGATGCGATTGAGAAGAGGGTGATTTGCAGACGCTGGGAATGCGGCGAAGATGTTCTCGGTGGACGCAGATGCTTTTGTGAACGCCTTGCTCAAGCCGAGGGTGAAGGTGGGCACGGAGTGGGTGAACAAGGGCCAGAACCTGGACCAGGTCAACTGGGCCGTCGGCGCCATGTGCAAGGGTGTCTACGATCGCATGTTTCCCTTCTTTTGGCCTCCTTCACCACTTCCAGAGATTCAAAAGAGGTCAAACAGGTTCACCTGGCTCATCAAACGCTGCAACAAGACTCTGGATGCGAAGGAGATTCCGCGCGAATACTTTATCGGTTGGCAATCGATAAAAACAAATATAGACAGAGAAGTAAATGGAATCGTTGCCACACAGGAGTGCTGGACATCGCGGGCTTCGAGATCTTCGACTTCAACAGCTTCGAGCAGCTGTGGATCAACTTCGTCAATGAGAAACTCCAGCAGTTCTTCAACCACCACATGTTCGTGCTGGAGCAGGAGGAGTACAAGCGGGAGGGCATCCCCTGGGACACCGTGGACTTCGGCATGGACCTCGCCGCCTGCATCGAGCTCATCGAGAAGCCCATGGGCATCATCTCCATGCTCGACGAGGAGTGCATCGTCCCCAAGGCCACCGACCTCACCCTCGCCCAGAAACTTGTCGACAACAAACTCGGCAAACACCCCAACTTCCAGAAGCCCAAGCCACCTAAGGGCAAGCAGGTCCTAGACTTCCTTTCCTCTACACCCTACCTTCAATATCTTTCTGCGATTGTTCAAGGCAGAGGCCCACTTTGCCATCGCTCACTACGCGGGCGTGGTCCGCTACAACTGCATGAACTGGCTGGAGAAGAACAAGGACCCACTCAATGACACCGTCGTCGCCATCCTCAAGGCCAACAAGGGCAACAAACTCCTTGCCCAGGTCTTCAGCTACCTATGCTTTGATCTGCCAGTCTAAATGACAGTCTCTATAGGTGTGGGCGGACTACAAAACGCAGGAGGAGCAGGCCAAGGCGGCTAAGAGTGCCAAGGGGCCCACTGGTTTCAACAATTTTCATCCATGAAAGAACGGTAGATGTGGATAGAGTATTTCAGCGGGTAAAAGGGGCAAGGGCGGGTCCATGATGACGGTGTCCATGCTCTACCGCGAGTCCCTCAACAGCCTCATGTCCATGCTTCACCAGACCCATCCGCACTTCATCCGCTGCATCATCCCCAATGAGCAGAAGAAATGCGGTCTCCCTGCCTCTTTCCTATCCTTTATTTGGTCCCTCAACTCCATCCTGCCCTTTTGAGGACTCATCGAAGCGGACCTGGTCCTGAACCAGCTGACTTGCAACGGAGTGCTGGAGGGCATCCGCATCTGTCGCAAGGGCTACCCCAATCGACTCATGTACCCCGACTTCCGCTACCGGTACTGCCTTCTCCAGTTTTTTAAAAAATTTTAATTATTTAATTATTTAAATTTTTTAATTTTTTAATCTTTTTTTTTGATTTTTTTTAGTTTTTTAATCTTTCAATTTTTTAATTTTTTTATTTAATTTTAATTTTAATTTTATGATCCAATTATTTGAGTTATGCAATCCTGGCAGCGAAGGAGGCGGCGACGGACAAGAAGGACGCCAAGAAGTCCTCCGAGGCCATGGTGGCCGCTCTCAAGAAGAACTCGGCCCTCAAGGAGGAGGAGGTCAAGCTCGGCCATACCAAGGTCATCCAGTCCTCTCCTTCTCCTCAATTAGAATCTCAAATAGAAGGAGATCTTAGGTGTTCTTCAAAGCCGGCATCCTGGCCACTCTGGAAGAGCTGCGCGATGAGGCGCTGACGAAGATGATCGCCAAGTTCCAGTGCTTCTGCCGGGCCTACGTTGCCCTCTGCGAGTACAAACGACGCAAGGACTCTCTGTATCTCCTCCTATTTTACTCTGATCTATCACTGAGCCTTCCATTCTATTTTGTCAGGGCCTGCTACGGCATCATCCAGCGCAACGTGCGTCGCTGGTGCATGATCCGCTACTGGCCCTGGTTCAAGCTCTTCGCCAGTGTGAAGCCCCTCATCGCCAACGCCAAGGCCAACGAGGCCGCTGAGGGCAAGATGAAGGAAGAGCTCAAGGCTCTGGAGGACAAATTTGCCAAGGTTCATTCTCCTCCATTCTTCTCCTCTCAGGATTTAATTTAATTTTTCATTTCTTTACAATTTTTCAGCAATTTTAATTTGATGTAATTTCATGCAATCAATTGTCGAGATTACTGAGGATAAAAACGTGGAACTAGAAGGTTATAAATAAATGATTCAAACTCGTTCTTCATACTTGATAAAGGCCAGCTCGTATTCCAGGAAGAGAAGCTGCGCAAAGAGTTGGAGGAGGCGAACAGCAAGCTAGTAGCCGAGAAAAACAAGCTCTTCCAAGAACTCCAGGGTGAAAAGGAGAGCATGTCCGATGCTGAAAGCCGCACAGCCAAACTCATCAGCGAGAAGACGGACCTAGAGCACCAAGTCTCCGACATCTCCGACCGCCTCCACGACCAAGAAGAACGCACCTCCGCCCTGTCGAAGGCCAAGAAGAAGGTGGAGGGCGAAGCTGAGAGCTTGAAGAAGGGCGTCCAAGACCTGGAGCTCACCATCAAGAAGCAGGAGTCCGAGAAGCAAACGAAGGAGCACCAGATCCGCACCCTGCAGGAAGAGATGATGGCCCAGGACGAACTCATAGCCAAGCAGTCCAAGGAGAAGAAGCAGCTGGAGGAGGTCGCCCGCAAGCTCACCGAGGACCTGCAGGGCGAGGAGGACAAGGCCAACCACCTCAACAAGCTCAAGATCAAACTGGAGGCCAACCTGGACGAGGCAGAGGAGTCCCTGGAGAGGGAGCGTCGAGCCCGGGCCGACCTCGACAAGGCCAAACGCAAACTGGAAGGCGAACTGAAACTCTCTCAAGAAGCAGCGGAGGAACTCAGCCGCGTCCGTCTGGACCAAGATGCCCTCATCAAGAAGAAGGACGGGGAGCTGGCCGCCCTGTCCACGCGTCTAGAGGACTCGGAGCAGGCCGTAGGCCGGGGGGCCAGGGCCATGAAGGAGGCGCAGAGTCGAATCGGGGAGCTGGAAGAGGAGTTGGAGGCGGAGAGGGCGGGGCGGGCGAAGGCGGAGAAGGCAAGAGGGGAGGCTGTAAGAGAGCTGGAGGAGCTGTCGGAGCGGCTGGAGGAGGCGGGCGGGGCGACGGCGGCCCAGATGGAGCTGAACAAGAAGCGGGAGGCGGAGGTGGCCAAGTTGAGGCGGGAGCTGGAGGAGGCGACGCTGGCGGCAGAGACGTCGGCGGCGGCCATGCGGAAGAAGCATAATGAAGCCCTGGCGGAGGCTGCTGATCAGCTGGATCAGGTTGGGTTTTGGCTATTTTCTGCTCTGCTTCAAGAAAATGCTTTCTGAGGCTTCCTTTAATTATTTAAATAAATAAATAAATTATTTATTTATTTATTTATTTGAGAAAGACCATCAGGTAGGGGTACGGCATTTTCCGCTCTAGTTATCTATGAGGCTGAGGCTGAGAAAAATTAATTAATTGTTTATTTTAATTTATCTAATAATTTATCAATTTTATTTGTTTGAGAATTACTATAGGTGGCAGCCGAGACTGATACAACATAAGCACTGCTAACGATTACTAGCTAAAGAAGTAAAATAATGGAATTCGATAAATAGCTTGAAAAGGGAAATCGAATTGGCATATCGTTTTTCCCTGCTCTCACTAGAGCCACGTTTTCGAATTAACTCTGGGAGAATGAGGAACGGACCAGTCGTAGGTCTTTAACTATGCTATTGTTCAATACAGCTCTTGTGCATTTGTTGATGTTTTTAGGGGTTGATGGGAAGGCTAGAAGCGGGAGTGTAAGCAGAGGGTGGAGTTGGGCTGGAAGCAGATGGCTGGATGAGGCAGTGTGAGGAGGGAGGGGCGGGAGAGTCAATAGGGCGTGGACAATGGGCCTCTATGGGGACCACCAGCAGTCTGAGAGGGACAGCTTTGCCCCCCCTAACCTCCAGAAGTTGCTTCAGCCACCCCCCAGCCGTGGGAAAGACAGGAAGAGGAGGTGAGGAGCTATAGACCACCTGTAGAGCTCAATTCACAGGGCCTCTGTGCCACTAATGCCCGTCATGAATCGCATCGCGAGGAACTATCGACCCATCATCCCCTACTCCATTGCCGCCGTCTCCTATACCCAATTAGGTCCCGTAGAAGGGAAAATTCAAGCTTTGTGCAGGTGCAAAAGGCGAAGGTGAAGGCGGAGAAGGATCGCAGCAGTCTGCAGCGGGAGCTGGAGGACATTCAGAACCAGCTGGAAGGTTCTCCCAATCTTCTTCTTTCAAATTGTTGCTGACACAAATTGGAAAAACAATCGACAGACGAAGAAAAGGGACGCGGCAATGCGGAGAAGCAGGCCAAGCAGCTGGAGGTCCAACTGGCCGAATCCCAACTACGAAACGACGATCTTGTAAAATAATTCTATGAGTCAAGAGAGAAATGAGAACTGCAAAACTTGCAGTCCCGCCAACTCTCCGAGATCCAATCGGGCAAGTCCCGCCTCTCCGCAGAGGCCTCGGAGCTGAGCCGCCAACTGGAGGAAGCGGAGTCCCAGATCAACGCCCTGGGGCGCATCAAGTCCCAGCTGCAGTCCCAGAACGAGGAGCTGAAGCGCAGCCTGGAGGAGGAGGGCCGGGAGCGCTCCGCAGCTCAGGCCCAGGCCCGCTCATTGCAGCACGAGGCGGAGGAGCTGAGGGACGCTTCTGAGGAGGCTGCCGATGCCAGGTCGGAGCTCCAGCGCCAGCTGGCCAAGGCCAACTCGGAGGTGGCTTACTTTTGGTGTTTGGAAGTTACTTTATTTTTTCCAGGAGCCCAAAAAATAGCAATGGGCTCCGGGAAAAAATATAATAACTTCTACTAGGCAGCATAAATTGTCAATTTGCAGTTGAGGTGTTTAGAAGTTATTTTATTTTTTCCAGGAGCCCAAAAATAAGAAAGGGCTCCGGGAAAAAATAAAATAACTTCTAAATAGGCAGCATAAATTGGCAATTTGCAGTGCCGCACAATTCCCAGTTTAAAGCTTCTCGAATAGGCTGAAATCATTTACGGTGCACTAAATGATTATGCCGAAGGCATAATATAGCGCAAATGAAACAGAAAGCTGGATCGCCATTGGAGGTGGCCCAGCTGAGGGCTCGCCTGGAAGGCGACGGGGCCAATCGGACGGAGGAGCTGGAGGAGGCCAAGAGGAGGCTGCAGGCGCGCCTGAATGAAATGTCCGACTCTGTCGAGGCCGCCAATGGCCGGGTCCAGCAGTTGGACAAACTCCGGCTCCGACTCCAGGTCCTGCTGAGGGATTCGAGTGAGAGAGGGAAAAGGAAAGACGGATGCAGGGTGACTTGGACGATGCCCAAGCGGAGGCGGACCGAGCCAACAGCTTCGCGGCGGGGCTGGAGAAGAAGCAGAAGAACTTCGACAAGGTCGTCGACGAGTGGCGCTCCAAGGCTGAGGGTCTCCAGGTTCAATTGCCTCACGCCATCTCTTTGACTCTGAGATGGGGGAGAATGAGGCGTTGAACTGACAGGTGGAGCTGGACAACGCCCAGCGGGACTACCGCAACGCCACCACGGACCTCTATCGCGTCAAGGCGGCGCAGGATGAGAACGAGGAGCGGGTGAGGAGCGATTTGATGGCGATTCTAATATTGCTGCTCCCAGGGGACAGGACAAGGCATCGTAATTTGCTAACCCTTGTCCTCTCCCCTGAGAGCAGCAATAATAGAATGGCTTCCTGTGAGAGGCAGGAAAGCATGAGAGGAAGAGGGTGCTTGAAGATGGAGGCTCTGCGTCGGGAGAACCGAGCCCTGGCCACCGAGCTCAAAGACGCCACTGAGCAGCTGGGCGATGGCGGCCGCTCCGTCCACGAACTGCAGAAGACCCGCCGCCGCCTGGAGGCCGAGAAGGAGGAGCTCCAGCAGGCCCTGGACGAGGCCGAGACTGCCCTGGAGGCTGAGGAGGGCAAGGTTGTCTTCTCCCCCTCTTGACCCAGAGCACTTTTGTCCTAGGCAATTCTGTCCCAGCCTTCTAGGGTTTCAAAGGGGGGAATTGATGCTCTGAAGGTGGTCCGTCTGAGCATGGAGCTGGCGGCGCTGCGAGCAGAGGGCGACAAGCGGGTGCAGGAGAAGGACGAGGAGTTCGACGCCACCCGCAAGAACCACCAGCGAGCCTTGGAAGCCATCCAAAGCTCACTGGAGGCCGAGAGCCGAGTTTGCAGCCTCATTCGAATTTCGAACCAGTGGCCAACTGTGCCTGGACTGGCAGGGCCGGAGCGAGCTGCTGCGCGTGAAGAAGAAGCTGGAGAACGACATCAACGACCTGGAGATCGGCCTGGACCACGCCAACAAGCAGATCGGGGACCAGCAGAAGAACCTCCGCCGAGCCCTGGACACCCAGAAGGAGCTTCAGGTGCGGATACAGAAGGACTGGGAGTGAGTGGAGAGGAGGGGGGCATGGATGATGGCCCCAGGCTCAAGTGGAGGAGGAGCAGCGGAGCCGGGAGGAGGTGCGGGAGAGTCTGCTGACGGCGGAGCGCCGAGTCCAGATAGCCGTCGCCGAGAAGGAGGAGCTCAGCCATGCCAACGATGCTGCGGAGCGGGCTCGACGCAAGGTTTGCGCAGGCTCTACTCTACCCACTGCTCCCATGTTTCGCTTGTAGATCATAGTAGGAAAAAGGTGCGTTGTCAGTAATCCATATCTTTTTCGATCACCTATTAAACATATTGTCACTGCTTGGAGCTTTCTCCCAAGCCCAAGCCTTGTGGAATATACGGTTTGATTGTTTGGTTAAATCAACCAAGCAAACAAAACCTCATATTTCACATGGCTTGGGCTTAGGTTAAAGCAGCAATCATTGACAAGGTGATTTGCGGCCGGTGGCCAGGGCGTATGGGCTTTGCCTGTCACGTGCAGCCCCATTCAAATCCATCCTAAACTGCAGGCAGAAGGAGAAGCACAGGAGGTCCGCGAGCAGCTCAATCAGGCCATCTCCAACGGCTCCAGCCTCAATGCCCAGAAGCGGCGGCTGGACCAGGAGAACCAGGCACTTCCACCTCCTTCCCCTCTCAGCCAGCCAAACCGGCCGCAACCACCCCACAGGCTCTGCGCAGCGACCTGGACGACGCCCTGGGGGAGCTGAAGGTGGCCGAGGAGCGCTCCCGGAAGGCCGTGGCCGATTCCGGCCGTCTGTCGGATGAGAATCGACGCCTGCTGGATTCTGCTTCCAACTATCAGCGATCGCTGAAGTCCACTGAGGCCCAGCTGAGGGAGGCGCAGGCGAGGGCTGCGGATGCTGGTGGCCTCTATTGGCAGTCCTTAGGGTGGCAGCCTATGAGATGGATTATTTATCGATTTACTGCAAATGAAGCATCCTTCTTGGCTGTGATTGAAAAGCCCTTTTTTTGTCAGAGTACAGCCAAGAAGGATGGTTCATTTATAGGTCTTTTTGTTCCATCTGGCAGACAGCATTATAATCAATCAATGGCCACAGAGTCGAAGATGGCACTCCTTAGGATGGAAGCCTGTGAGATGGATTATTGATTGATTTACCATAAATGAATCTTCCTTCTTGGCTGTGATTGAGAAGAAGTAAAGAATTGTGTCAGAGCACAGCCGAGAAGGATGGTTCATTTATAGGTCCTTCTTGTCCCATCTTGCAGACAGCATTATAATCAATCAATCTCCAATGGCCACAGAGTCGAAGATGGGCGGCGGAAGCAAGGCGCTGGTGTCCAAGCTGGAGGCTCGAGCCGCAGAGCTGGAGGCAGACCTGGACGCAGCCGAAGCCAGGAACCAGGAGACTGCCAAGGCCGCTCGTCAGAAGGAGCGACGCCTGCGGGAGCTTGGCTTCCAGGTTCCTCTTCTCCTACACTGCTTCTTCTCCTCCTCCAACTCACCCATCTCTCCAGGTGGAGGAGGAGAAGAAGAGCCGCGAACGCATGCACGACCTCATCAGCCAGCTCAACCAGCGCATCAACATCTACAAACGGCAGCTGGAGGACGCCGAGGCTGCCTCCGGTCTCCTTCCTCTCATTCTCTCTTCCTCCTTTCTTGTTCTTTCCCTCATTCCTAAGTTTCCCTAAGGGCCATTCTAATATTGATAATCCCATGGGACAGGACAGGGGACAGTAATGTTATAGGCTGGCGATCCCCTGTCCTGTCCCAGGGGATTATCAATATTAGCATCGCCCTCTGCTCCTTGCAGGCGGCAGTCTGAGCAAGCTTCGCGCCCTGCAATCGGCGGTGGAGGATGCGGAGGAGCGGGCCAACCTGGCCGAGAACGCCCTGCGCAAGCTGCGCGCTCAGACGCGCTCCGGCCTCCAGCACTCAGTCCATTTTTCCTGCCCCTCCTCCCTGACCAGCCCCTCACACCTCCAATCTCCAGGTGTCCATGGCGACGGTGAGCGGAGGACGACGTAGTCGACCATCTAGTCGACTGGCCTCCCGTGAGACCCTCAACGACGACTGAAGCCTCTAGCTCGAGGCCTCCCTCCTTTCTATCACCCCTACCAATCATCTTATCACCCCTTTTGAGAGTCCCATATCACCCCGCCTACCCTAATTTCACCCTTTCGTTTGATATATGGAGCCCTGCGAATCAATGATGCGCGTCCCAGGCTGATCACAGCTGGTGACCAGGAACTATATGGAGTGTCGAGCTTTATGCTGTATACAGGTGTGCAAGGCCGGCTTCAATCTAGCTGATGAGCTGGCCAGCCTAGCTCCTTTTTGAGCCCTGCAGTGTCCTCCTCCCTCAATTATATCCTCACCTACCGTCTCCCAGTTTGCATGCCAGTCCTTTTTCCAAGATTCTAGCCTTCATTGGCAATATATGAAAGAAATACTGCGGAAAGGACAAAAGTGCCTCTACTAATCAAGGCTGGGCCGCCACTAATGATGGGCCTAGAAAGTCGTAAGCCTATCAGAGAAGGCTGCCCTGAGGACAGATTAGGCGGCGAGGGCGTGAGAGAAAGAAGGGAGTTGCGCAAAACTAGGCTTTCTGGAGAACACCTGAGGCCGTGACTCCTTCAAATCCGGGCCTTGGCAACGGACACTTTCACAGCTTCTTTGCCTTGTCCCGCGGCCTTTTTTTCGCTCTTGCACTAGCCTCAACGCCATTGCAGGACTGCTATGCCAGCGGAGAAGTCCACGCCGTCTAGAAAACAGCCATTGCACAAGGCCCAGGAACGTGTGAGCCTTCTTCTTTTGCAAAACCCCAGTAGTTCCGAGAGCTTTTGCCTATTTTCGAAGAAGAAGCCCACTAAGCCCTAAATTTTTTAGATGTTTTCCATTTTCAAAATTTATATAAATCAAAATTAAAAAAATATACAATAAACTTATTTCAAAATTCCGCCAAAAGGCCACGGAATCCTCCCAGTCACCAGTTGTCGCCTTTTTTCTCACCAAATTAACTGGGACCCAAAAGGCAGCTTGCTGAAAGTGCTCCTAGCAAATTCCAAGCAAGATCCTGCCAGATATGAGCTGGGCAGGAGTTTAAAACGCCCCTTCCCTTAAGCGATGACGAAGGTCTGGCTGGCTTTTTGCTCGGCCAGCCCATTAAGCGGCGCCGATTGGGTTTGCCGGAAAACCGACCTTCCGCAAAAAGGCGCCCAGACCAGTTTCTGAGCTGAGCTGATGTTGCAAACTCGCCCCTACAGCTGTCAGCAGCTCCTGGTCCAGTGTAAATGAGGAGACGCGACTTTGAAAGATGGCAGTTCACAGGTTGACAAGCTTGCGAACTGACATCTTTCAAAGTTGCAGGAGGAATGAATTGTGTGGTCTTATGAATGCAAAGAGGCAGGGTGTCAGAGTTGCAGCTAGTGGCTGGCGATCATGCATCAAGACTGCCTCTGGCAGTTCCCCTGCGCGAGCTAATGCAATTTTCGCATCTTCTTTCCCAGCTAGCCTATTCCACCCTTACTTGCCTTCCTCACACGGAATTGAATCTTATTTTGCAGTGTTGCTTTCTGATTGTTGGCGCAGCCAGGTTGGGCCTGGAAAAGAGCATTCAAGGGTGTTTTATTTTTGGGGTATTTTATACTATAGGTATATGTTGGCTGGGGTTTCAAAATCTGGCTCAGGTATACTGACTTACCATTACCTACACACCCTGCGCTAACTCATCCCCTAGTTGATACGGCTTTGACACAGTAGAGGACGAATTAGCGCAGGGTGTGTGGGCAATGGTAAGTCAGTATACCTAAGCCAGATTTGGTACCCCAGCCAAAATGTACCTATAGTATAAAATACCCTAGGCTGGGGCCCTTCATCAGGCAGAGTGGAGGCATCTGCGAAGGGATTTTCAGCAGTCCTCCCTTCGGCACGCTTCACTTCGCTAGCCGCGTAAAAAGCTCAACTAGGCTGCACCTCTTTTGCCGCAAGCCTGGCGAACAGGGCAAGCCCTTGAGTGGGCAAAGCAGGCTTCTGAGGCGCGCACAATTTGCCAGCATCAGCAAGCAGGTGGGGAGCAATTTGGTCTTCTTGTGCGGGCATATTTTCACCTTTCAGAGGGGGCTGTTTCCCGGAAAGCAGAGAAGCCGCCTCTCTGTGGCTGGTGGAAAAAGGAAGGCTTATAATCAGGCCCTGCTCCGGCTTTGATAGCAGGCCTGCCAATATCAGCCTCAGGCCGGGCGACTAGCGATACACACACACACGTCTTTCATCAATCTTCCCTTCTTTTCCCACCTGCTCCTTTCAGACCCCCCGGCCAAGCTTGTGGCAGTATATCCTTTGCGGTAGAGCGTAGAATTTGAAGTATAAGCATATCGCCGTTCAAATTATGCTAATTGGCCTCATCAAAAGGGCCCACGAAAGTGCGATACTGAAGCGGAAGGATAACTGGGACGATTTCAAGGATTTGTGAAGTTCTAAATGCGGAGATTTGAGGGTGCTAGGGGGGCCTTGAGGGGAGGATTGGGGGACGAGGCCTGTATTCTGCTGTTCTGAGCCTCGCGTGGAAGGGCGTTCTCTGATTGCATTTTCGTCGGCGGAGGGGAAGGGGGGGGGCTGGCTAGAAATGGGGCCGAGGGGCGCCGCAAGGAAGAGAGCTGAGGGGACGAAGGGGGTTGGAGAACGGGGGAAACGGAGAGCCTCTATTCTTAGGGCGCTCCTGCGCATTCTCTCCATTCACCAGGCCCCGCCTGCTCCCTTCCCTGCTCATGCCTTTGCCTTTCTCAGCCTCCCTTTGCCTTCAAAGCCCTCTTCAAAGCCCACCTGAACTGATAAGGCCTGTGTTGGTGGGTGGCTGGGGGGCGGTTGGCCTGCGTCTATGGCAAAAGGCTGATAGCGGCGGCAGGAGAAGAGAAAGCCGAGGGGCTTCATTGCTCCGATCAGGCTGAGAGGCCTAGCGTGCCTCGGCGCCGTTGCACTTTATTACCCTCCCCTCCCCCCTCGTCTCCTTTCACTCCCCTCCATCCCCCCCCCCCCCCTCTCCCCTCCTCCCCTCCTATTCCCTTTGCCCATCCCTCTCCTTCCATTGCCGAGATTGACTCTTGTCATCCTCCTGTCTATATACCCCTCCTCCTATCCTCCGAAGCCTGCACCATCGATCCTTTCACTAAGACGCCTCATTCTCCCCAGACACAACCCCACATAGCCCCCCTAGCCACATGCCCTCTCTAGCCAACCTGTTCACTTTGCTTCTTTTTTGAAATTGAAGGGGAGTGCATGGACATCAGGATATTCGATGAAGGCAACTGGGCAAAGGCTAAGATGGCTGGGGGGTGGGCCTCGGGAGAAATGGGCATGCCAACTCTTGCTTCCCAAGACATTTCCGCCGAGGCCAAGGGGGCAAGTGAGTGGGCGTTTCAATAAGGCCCTTGAGCGAGCTAGCAGGTTCAGAGCTGCTCTAGCCCCCCTCTTCTCCTTCTCACTCCCTAGCCAGGGCCTCTACAAGAAACCCTGTCAGCCCCTGCCACTCCTTTCCATCCACCTCCCCTTTTCTCATATCCCTTCCCTGCTGGCCCTTCTTGGAGGCTCAGAGGTTGAAAAATGAGACGAGCTCGTTAGTATTCTGCGGCCTCGGCTTTTCGCAGGAATGTCCAGGGCTGAATGTATGACAGTAGGGTTTTGGAGGACGCTTCCAGAATGCTGATCATGAATGAATCATCAGGAATGGGAAATTGGATGATAGAAGGAACAGCTGAACTTGAATACATAAACGTTTCTGTACAAATATGCACAAATTTTTTTTATGTATAAATCACAGTTGGAACGCAAAAGATATCTAAAATCGGTATGGTAAAAAAGAGTTCAAAAATATTCTATCTTTTGCCTTCAAATAGTGATTAAATGGTTTTTCGCGACGTTTTGAAGAATTGAAGGCGGGTCGAGTGACTTAATTTCCTCATGAATTTAGCAGTTCCATAAATTGTCTTTTGGCATTGACCGATAGACCGATTTAGGTCGCGAATTCTCCACAATTTTCAAAAAATTCCTTCCTTTCAACAGTTAATTTTAAACTCGCCACCGAACAACCCACAAGCTAGGCCAATTCCAGTCAACAAACAGTCAATGAACTACCAACTTTCAACAGTCAATGAATTATCCATTCTAGTGAATGTCCAATGACCGCATAGGATATTTCTTTTATTATTGGCCGCGAAATTAAAGGAACGCTCAAACTCGACGCTGTCCGAACTGACCGTTCGAGCTTTGCGCATCAGTGCCCTGCCCACTGGAATAGCACCCACCAGCGCTGCCCACAAGACTCAGCTCATCCTTCCACCCATCGACCACTCCAAGTCCCCCAACATGACCACCGCCTATAATCGGTTCCTCTCCAGCTATCCGCTTTGAGATTATCTCCATTCCTTTCTATTCTTTCCCTCCTTTTTTTTCTCCTCTGCTGGCCAATAGAAGCTAGGATGCAAGTAGCAAAATTAGCTCCAAAGAGCCAGCGTGAGTGCCAGTAGATAGGAGGATAGGTGAAGATGTGAGGCTGCAGGAAATCATTGCGCGAAAGCATGGTGCAGCGCCTGCGGCGGGAGAAGAAGAGCGAGGGAGAAGGCTCCAGCACCGGATCTGCTTCACTCGAGGTCCTCCCTCATTCCCCATTGATGACGCCGGCAGCTTCTTTTTCTCCTCTCTCCCACCCCTTTTCAGCTTCCCAGGAGCTGATGGGTGGATAAAAAGTAGGCTCTGGGATTGGCCAAGATTCTGGAGGCAAAGGCGGCGACGCTTTGACAGCATGCATCTCTGAGCGTCCCCGTCTTTTGTTCCGTTTTTTGCCCCAGCCATTGCCTCAGAAATCCACCCCGCCTTTTGAGCCCCCAAGCTCGCACCTGTTTGGGCCATTCAGGCAAATAGGTGGTAAACAGGCCATGGTGCATCGATTGAGTCGAGTTTTAGGGGGATTCTCTGCTCGAGGCTTGTTGAGGAGGGGCCTGCGCATAGTTGCCATAGTTGCCGTGCCTTCGCGGCCGCTTTAACAGACTTCCGGAATGACTGCCCCGCTAGGTAGAGGCCGCCGCCATCAATCCTTTCCATCTAGGCGGGGCACACTGATTGCAATTGCCAACCCCCAACCTAATCCCAGCGCCCCCTGCCCTCCCCCATCGAGGTGCCGGAGAGTTGTCAGGCCGGAGAGGCCAACTCCCGGGCCTCCATGCGGCGGCGGGATGTGCAGGACATGCTGCGCGAGAAGCGGAACGTCGCGGAAAGCGGGAAGGTGAGGCCTGGGGTCATCTAGTTTCCATGGGGTGGGTGGTTTAATCGTACCCCTAATGCAATCACCTGTGACTCCAGATCAAAATTTATCACAAAATATTGAGTGGATCTGGAGTTATAGGTGATTGTAGTAGGGGCAGGAATAAGCCACCCGCCCCATGGTATCATTAATTGTACTTCTTACAATGGGGACAGGGCCTGGAGGTATAGGAGGAGGAAAAGGATGCAGGTGCAGCGAGTGTTCCGGGTGAACTCGCAAGGCTCCCCGTCGGTGGCGGGCGGAGGGGAGGAGGGTGGGAGTGGGGGCCGTGGAGGGGCGGAGGCCAACCTGGGCTCGCGAATACTCCGCTTCTTCGACAAGGAGCGCCTGTCGGAAGGCCACGCCGCCGCCAGCGCCCAGCCCAAGGAGCCTGGCCTCCGCAAAGGCTCTACGCCCGTTAAAACTGGTTCATTTAATTTATTGTTTAATTGCCTAGGTTTTGCATGCTATCGAAGTTAGCAATAGACTGTACTAAATCTTTGTGATGCAAATCGCCTAAATTTGTGTTAAAAAATAAAAATTTGTAATAATTAAAATTGAAAAACTAAAACCTAAACTAAACTAAAATTGAAAAACTAAAACTAAATATTCTATTATTCCGTTGAACTTTGGGAATAATTTGTGGGTTTATCGAATTTAGAAAGCCAGTCCTCAAATATGATTATGGTAATTTTCACGTCAACTTTTCATTTTTGATTTCTAAAAGCTTCATACTATTTGCTTGGTACATAAATTCATCTTGACCAATTGGCCAAATACATAAACTGTCTGTTAAAACATAGTAGCGTCATACTTTCAATGATGATGCTTCGTTCATCAATAGGTCTGTCCTCCTCGGATAATCCATCGAGTCAGGTTGGCATCCACTGCACCCCGTCCAGCCCTATTACGGCCCATTTCGCTCTCCAATTTATGGTCTATGTAAGTCTTGGAGCACGCAACTATGGTAGTTGCTGGACTTTCCTTCTCTCAAATTCGTCACCTCCTGCCCAGTCATAATTCCACAGCCAACTTATTTCTCCTCTGTCTAGTTTCCACCAGCTCTCTAGCACATAGCCTGCTCCAGCCCTAACCCATCCTTCGTCCCACTCCCCATGCCTCCAACCTGTTAAAGATGCACAATATAACCTCTCTACCCCACTTTCGAAGCATTCAGCAAAAATGAGTGGACAGCTTAGTCTGCAGAGAAAGGGCAGCCTGGTCTCAAGTATGAGGTGAAAAAGAAGGATTATGGTCTGAAGGGATGCTGACGGAGCGGGTGAGAGCTGCGGAGAAGCGAGAACCGCTGGCCCCGCGTCGATCCTCCTCCACCGGCCAGCTTTCCAGCAATCAATCCGACTCCTGACTCTTTCCTCAAACCTCCCCCAGCCATGCTTCAAATTCTCTTCGCTGACTTCAGACTCACAATCTCCGCTTCATCATTCCTTTCTCTACACCCTGATTGGCCCGCTTATGCTCTATCGAAACGTGGCCCAGCCCGAGATGGAACATCTCAGCCCTAATATCTCGGTTCACTGTTTCGGAAGCCGATTTGGTTTTAGATAATTGCTGGATAAATTAACCAAAATATCAAAAAAATAAATAAAAGAAAGCGCTCAAAAAACTCCTTTAGGCCTGAACTGGGCTATCTGGGCTTGAGAAATTGAAGGTCGGGTCACGCACTGTATTTTGCTATCTCCTTTCCCACCCTCTTCTTTGTCCTTGTGCTCACTGCTAACGTGAATTGTGATAATGGAAAGCGCAGATGCGGAATTCGCTGGAAACACATCATTGAAACTATCATCCCTTCGTTTCCAACCTAGCATAATAAAACAAACCCTTAGAGCTTTCGCGCAGTAACTTCGACAGGGCGTCGTTTATTTCAAATTTTGTAACGATTCTCATTTTTTGTAACGATATATAAATTCGTTTTATCGCCTGACTTTTAGCTGCGCCCGCGCTGAGTAAAACGTGCAACAAAAAAGCCTAACCACAACTTAGTTGTACAAAAAGGTCCCATGTCAGGAGCACAACAAAAGCCACCTTTGGTCTAAGCCAGCTAAATTCTACAACACCAAAAGCCCTGCAGTGCCTAGAAATGATCTGACAGTCTGGATCTCTTCATAGTTGGCGGTGAATCCTGAGCCATATCCTCATTCGCCGTCTCCACAGCGGCATAGAAGGCCAGCACAGCTTTGTTGGCCCGGACCACGGATGGGTGGAAGTCCATCACCCGCAGGCCTACAATCATTTTTGCCTTCCTCATCAACACTACCTTTCTATGATAGCTAGACAAACCCTGGAGTGAGGTAGCCCTGCTGAGGCCGACATAGGCCTGCCCCTCCTCAAAGACCTCGCCCAGGGACACCTCCACCCTGCTCAGTGACATGCCCTACAAACGCACTCTTCCTTTCACCTATCAATTCCTCCTCTCCTGAGGATTTGAAGTGCAATCCTCAGGAGAGGAGGCATTGATAGGTGAAAGCAGGCTTCACCTGAGACTTGTGGATGGAGATAGCCCAGGCCAGCTGGAGTGGGATCTGCAGGCGCCATAGCTACAGTTTCATCTCTCATCCTCCCCGAAGACAAAAACAGGAAATCTGAGACCAGAGTGGCATTGGCCTGGCGACACTGAAAGCGGGCGGCGGGGATGAGCCTCTCGGAGCCGTCGGTGAATCGGACCCGAGGACTCCGCCCGCCCCCGCCGCGCCCATCCCCGAAGCCCACCACCACCCCGCGAGCCCCGTTGGCCAGGCCCCTGCCCAGCTCCAGGTTACGCGTCAGCATCACCTCAAGAGGTAGGCCTTGGCCTCTAGAACATCTTCTGAGTGTGACAAGGACACCTGGGCACCGAGCTTGAGGATGAGGTTCTTCGGGGCCAGCAGCTCCTCGTAGTCCCCGGACTGGGACAGACTGTCGCTGTCGACGCTTGTGAAGACCTCCTCTGCTTCTCAAACACAGCCTTTTGGACTGATAAGTGAAGGGACAAGAAAGGTGAATGGAAAAGGCAAGGCTCACCGGGCAGCTGGGCCAAAGCGCGAGCGTTGATGGCCGCAGCGTGGGCTTTGTGGGTGCAGAGGCGGGTGCAAAGGATCCCGTCCGAGTTCTGCGTCTGGCTGCTTCGCTCTGCTGTGGCCCTGAGTGTCTTCGTTGCATCCTGATCGCACCTGTAAACCGCATCAAGGAATGAGAGGAATAAATAAAGAATGAAGCAATGAGTGAATCAAGGAGGTAGGTGGGTTCATGGGCAAATTCAATGACCTTCCGAGGCGGATCTGGTTGAGGAGGCGAGCGAAGAGTGGATCTGCCTGGCGATGAATGCGCCGCAGTTCCAGACTCCTGCTCACTGCCAGCGGCCAGGCTTTGCTCTGCAATCGATCGACATTTGAGGCCTGAGAGAAGGTAAGGTGGTGAGAATGGAAGTGATTCAAACTCCCATTGCCCGAACAAGCAGAATAAATGAGGAAGAGTATTTAGGCAACCTGGAAAGCGAACTTGGGCTTCTCCCCAGCCTTGACAACGGGCGGCAGTTGGAGGAAATCGCCGCACAAGACCAGCTGGATCCCTCCGAATGGAGCGTTCTTCTTCTTTACATAGCGCGCCACAGCCTTGAAAAGCAAGGGGCAATGTGGATGGGAGTAGGAGATGAAGAGAAGCAGACATCCAGTTTATCGAAGAAGTCCGCATGGACCATGCTGATCTCGTCGATGATCAGCACTCGTGTTCGCCGCCACCCAGCAGCTACCTGTAAATCTCAACTGTTCAGTGAAGCAATTCCTTTTGAGATCGTCAGCTTTATGCTCTTGAGGATTCAATGCTAACCATCAATGCTAACCAAACGCCTTCAATGTTCACCAAACGCTTTCATTCTGTGCCAGCTTCAAAAGGCATTAAAGGTTATAACAGCATAAAAAGCTAATTTTTCGATTGCAAATAAAGCATTCTCCTAACATGAGGCCTGGAAGCGAGCTCCAAACACCTCTCCAGCGGCGCCCTTCCATCCCCGATCCCAGCAAAGGCATGCAACGTGGTGCCTCCAATCTGACACGCCGCCACCCCTGCCAAAGCCTCTCCTCCTCCCTCTCCCCTTCCTCAACAAATCCACCTGTAGCAGCAGTAACAGCCGTAGACTCCGGCGGCAGCCTTCCCAGCAACTGCCGCAGCACCAGGGACTTCCCCGTCCCCGCGGGCCCCGTGAAGAACAGCGACTCTCCTCCTACGACCGCCGACACCACCCCAGCCTGCTCCGCGTTCAGACGGACTCCCTGCAACACTTCTTACATAGTCCTCCATCTGCGCTCCTGCCGAGCATGGGAACTGAACCGCCTGCAGAGGCTTGGCCCTGGCCTTGGGCGTCCTGGCGGGACTCTTGCCGCTCTGGGGCGACTTCCGCGGCGGCTCTTGGGCCAGGTCAGGCCGAAGCTGGCGGATCTCGACCAGACTCAGCGGGCTGGCAATGGGTGGCTGGGAGTAAATTGGGGGATAAGTGGAGGGTGCTGGGAAGGATGAAGGGAGGATAAAGATTCGTTCCCGAAGATGGAAGGATGCAAGACCTGAGCTTCTCGAAGATGTGCGGGATGGCGGCGAAGGCGGAGTTGCGATTGCGCACGGCCAGCGGGGTTCTGGCTGCCGGGGCCTTGGCCAGCTTGAGCTTGGCGGCCAGCGTTTTCAGGAACACTCGCAGTCGAGCTGGCGGACAATTGCTCAGCAGAATCTTCAATCCAATCTCTTTCCTCACTTGTCTGGTCAAATTTACAGGAGGGTGCCTGGAGGTTCTTGCTAGGAATCCTAATGGAGCCTTTGCCTTCTTTGGCGAAGTTAGCGTGCACTGTTACATCGCGCAGCAGGTAGCTGAGGCTTCGCTTGCCCAGCAGAAGCTCCAGCACTATCTGCCGTTCCTTGTTTCGCCCTGTCAATTTTAGGCAAATTAATATTTCGTAAAATTTTTACAAAAAAATTTCCTCATTTATATTTAGGTCTAGATTTTCAAAGTAAAAGAGCCGTACCTAGAGTGAGGGTGGCATTTCGACAGGTGCTGGCCTTGCCTGCATCTTGGGCGCAGGCGCTGAGGGTGACGCAGCCATTGAGGGTGTAGCAGTGCAAGCTATTTGGACTCTCAGCCATCCTGGCTATGACCTGGTATTGTCCAAAGGGGCCGTTTGAAGAACTGAGGCACGCGCGTTGTTGTGGCTCCCCCCAGTACTTCCCTGGGGGCTCAGGGACAGGGGAGCCAATTGAAGCCTAACCTAGGCATCAATCTTACTAATGGCATCGTTGTCATGTAATGTTGATGGACGATTTCTGGCGATTGCTTTCATCGAGATTGAAGCAATGAGCCCAGACAGAGGTGAAGAGGTGGTAGGGCAAAAAGAGAATGAATACGGAGCCGGCGAATAAGCGGCCATTTAAGGCAGCTTTGGCAGAACTGTCGGTTGGTCTGAGGGAAATCTTTCGCTCGCCTAGCTGTGCATGGACCATTTTCTGGACTATAATCAGCCTTATCATCTGTCTACTCATGGCCCAGCAAATTTACGAACAAGTAATTTATTTTCCAGCAATTTTTTTTAATTGGCAATTTTTTTGGCTATTTTTTCAAATGATGACGATTACTGAGCTGCTGTTTGAAGTGACTGTGCCGCTTTTCTATAGGTAGCAGAATACCACAACAATCCCATTCGAACGACCATGGAGCAGGTAGTGCAGAGCAGTCTGGAACTGCCCCGCCTCACCTTCTGCTTCGAGGCCTTCATGGACGAGGAGGCTTTATCAGAGGTTTTCCAGAACTCCCTCAGCTGTCAGCCAGAGAGAATCCATTCTTCTGCCAGCTAAGCGAAACTGAACGTCGCCTCCTGCACAAGCTGATCAGAAACAATGGCAGTCTGGAAGAAGAGATGGAAATGATAGAGGATATCGTCGACGAAATCGGGCTTCCCTTCCTCGACCCTGCCGACGACCCAGTCAACCTCCGGCAAAAGCTGGACCACTGGCTTAAGACGCAGCGGGACAGCAAACAGCTGCCCTGTCAACACCATCTTGAGTCCTGCGCCAAGCTTGTCCAAGGCCAGTCTTGCAAGACTCAAAAGAGAGAGACAAAAAATCTGATTGCCAGATGTCCCGATGGAAATCAACTGCTCCTGCGACAAGAGCCTGTTCTACCGACAGCGTGTTTGCCATCGCCTAGACATCCCCGGCAACCTGAGCCGGCAAAGACTTCCCGGCGCTTATGAAACGATGCAGATACGGATCAGGCAACCGGTTTTTTCAGCTTTTTTGCCAGCAAAAGGCACTGGAGGTAATTGAAGGCTTTGGCCTGCGAACTGGTGCAGGACGAGGACTTTGCGGACTGTGGCTTTGAAATGCACCTAACAGATGGGCAGGCGGCTGGAATGATTTCCCACTATCCCATTCGCCTTATGCCCTGGCAGCACACTCAGATCAGCATCAGGAAAACGGTTTCAATTACAATAGTTTGCTTAAATACAAACAATAATGAAATAAAGTTTTGGAGGCAAAAAAATGAGATTTTATCTCTTAAAACTTAATTAAATTTTGAGCACGACGAGCATCCAAGGCTGCAGAGGCAGAGCTGAATGAACGAAAAACCATTTTTGGAAAAACAGAAAGAAACTAATAGCCATACCTAGGTAGGCATTGAAAATAATTTGCAAATATGTGCTATTTTCGTATGAGCCAAACTGGTTCAGTTCAGAATGGTTGAGGTTGTGACGAACCTGGGCGCCCCCTACACCAACTGCCTGCCATCAACTAATGGGAAAGCAACGCCACCTATGGCAAACTTCTCACGACCACCTCTTTGACAGCCAGAGATGACAATATTTTGACAGGACAAATGCATTGAAGACCAGCTGAACAAGGCATGCGGCTGTGTAAAAGCTGACAAACGCCAGTTAGCTATAAGATAACCAGCTAAATAGCTATACGATTAAATAATTGCTGTTGCTTGAAATTCTGCTATTCAATTAATTTTCTTGCTCCTTGACGAAGTCTGATTGAGGTACAAGAATGAGGATGACGAGCCTGAGTGTGGCCCGGGTGAGTGCGAAAGCCCCCTGGACATGCTGAAAGTAGATCTGAGGCCCTGCGCTCCGCTCTGCACCAACACCTACTACCGAATTGCTTCCGTCAATCGTCGCCAGTTCCTAATCTTTTTCTTTCAACACCCCAATTTCCATATTTCCATAGGAAGGATATATCTCTCCTCACATCATATCTCCATAGACGAAAGCATGCAGGCTGCGAGGCGATGAGGACGCATTATGGAGCGAAGCGAGCGTGGAATTGTCGTATGAAGAGCTGGTGGAGAATCGGGTCCAGGACAGCCTGGCCTACAGCATTCACGATCTTATTGCATCTGTGGGGGCCCTGCTCAACTTCTGGCTTGGTATGCTTTCTTATTTACTTTTATATTTGATTCAAATTTGTTTATATATTTACAGGCTTTAAGATGATAACATTCTTCCAGTTTTTCTACTATCTTCACTGGGCCATTCGACGTCAGTTTTAAACAGTCTAATTCAAGCTTTATTACTGAAATTGTGAATCTAGGATTCATTGTTTTCTCTAACCTGTTTTACGTTTAATGGTAAAAAAGGAAAAGAATCATTCTTTTTATGGGAAAGGTGGAACTTTATGAAATTAGGTTACATTTTAAGCAAACAAACAAGTATATGGCGCAAAGCGCAATAGGTGACCGCGGAGCGCATCCTTTATATGATACTTTGTAACTCAAAAATCAAGTCTGTGGTTTCTCAACCAATTTCAAAAGTAAGCACAGATTTAGAATCGACATATAAGACTAGTGAACAAAAAAATCAACCCTTCTGTGCAATTCTCAAGACTTCAGGTACTACAGTGCAAAAACCGCATATTGCAGTTTTCCAACTTTCTACCCAGAAAAGTAATGTTTTAAATGCTTCGGGACCAGTTCCACCCCTCCAGATATTCTTAAAATTTAATTACATTTTAGCAAAAAAAAAGTTTGTCCAAATCCATTGAGAATTCGCCATTTCTCAACATACCCCATTTTTTAAAATTTCTACCCAACAAAGTTATGTTTCTTATGCTCCGGGACCAGTTCCACCCCTCCAGATCTTCCTAAAATGTTATTACCTTTAAGCAAAAAAAAAGTTTGTCCAAATCCGTTGAGAATTCGCCATTTCTCAACATACCCCATTTTTCAAACTTTTTACCCAAAAAAGTAATGTTTCAAATGCTCCGGGACCAGTTCCACCCCTCCAGATCTTCCTAAAATGTTATTACCTTTCAGCAAAAAAAAGTTTGTCCAAATCCGTTGAGAATCCGCCATTTCTCAACATACCCCATTTTTCAAAAGTTCTACCCAAAAAAGTAATGTTTCAAATGCTCCGGGATCAGTTCCACCCCTCCAGATCTTCCTAAAATATTATTACCTTTCAGGGAAAAAAAAGTTTGTCAAAATCCGTTGAGAATTGAGCATTTTACAGCATACCCCATTTTTCAACCTTTCTACCCAAAAAAGTAATGTTTCAAATGCTCAAATTCCGGGTCTACCCCTCCAGATCTTCCTAAAATAGCATTACCTTTCAGGAAAAAAAAAGTTTGTCCAAATCCGTTGAGAATTCGCCCGTTCCCAGCATTTCCAGACATACATACATACATATATATGAGGACAAAAGTTGAGTAACCTCTATAGACCGCGGAGCAGCCCTTCGGGCCGCTCCGCGGTCAAAAATGAAAATTGCATTTAAAAAACCTTAACAATTTATGAATATATTGTGTAATGTGCTTAATAAGGTTCCACAAGTTGAAACTTCAATTATTACTGCTTGCGGCGTTTAAAACAGGCAGCGCACAAATTGGCGATAGTCGATACAATTTTGTGAAGGATCCAAATAGGTTTGTGAAAATGTTAAGTTAATTGTACACACGATAATTGATAAGTTATCAAACTGCTTTAAATGACTTTTTGGTAAAAGTCTGCAATAGGATACAAATGATAGTACCAATAAATGACAGGGTTTTAATTTCATACACAGAACAAACGGAACGAGCAAAACCTTTCATTTTAAGCAACGAAGTAGACATCCATTTAGGATAAAATACATTTTCTGCATTTTCTCCGCTTCCTCGCGCCAGCCCAATTGGACATTTAATTTATATTTTAAGCGCCACATTATTGGCTGGTGAATGTTGTAATAATTTTGGCTGCACATTTATTGGCAACACATGGGAATCCGGTCAGCGGAGCCATATTTTCTAGACTGATTAGCGCGTAACCCTCTAAGACAATAGCGTACGAAAGGAGTACCAAACAAATGCACGCATCCTTTGGCAACATATGAGAATCCAGTCAGCGGAGCCACACATTCTAGCATAACCCACCATGACAATAGGGCACGAGAAGAACACCAAACAATCGCTATACCCAATGAAAGGAAAAAATATAGAACAAAAGTATTTGCCATTGGATTTCTGAGAGGCCCCGCTAGTCTTGGTT
Source organism: Ptycholaimellus sp. GST1_10 (assembly GCA_030248095.1). Lineage (NCBI taxonomy): Eukaryota > Metazoa > Nematoda > Chromadorea > Chromadorida > Chromadoridae > Ptycholaimellus > Ptycholaimellus sp. GST1_10. The sequence continues at coordinate 47,023 of JASANA010000369.1, forward strand.
CGCGCTGGAGATGGAAAATTCCTGCATTTTGGGCTCAATCAGCCAGCCAGGGCGAGGAGAAGCCTGAGAAACCTGGCTGCGAGCATCCTTGGCGTAGTCCAGAATCTCGAAGCACATCTCGTATTTCATCCGAACGTATGCAAAGAAGCTGCGCACTGCCATATCACCCACTATAAACACTGCACCTGCACATTTATCCTGCTTCTTGCTCCTCATCATTTTGCCCTATCGATAAATACAAGACCTACTGGCTCTAATGGGGCACTTTGGGGATGGAGTGTAGAGAAGGAATTGAAGGGTGAACCGCCGACAGCTGTGCGATTGTAGGGAGAGCAGTGATGGAAGAGGGCGCGGCCTAGCAGAATAGCCCAGCCTGGGAAGAGCATAGCCAGAGTGTCCCGCGCCTCCAAGCCTTCTCTCGGTCTGGAAAGGAGACCGGGACTCCCCGACTGAGTCCGGCTGTCAATGACCTAACGTGTCCGTGGGGAGGAGGCTGCTCAGGAGCTTGTCCAGGAGGCGCCGGCCGGTAGTGATGTCATTGCTGACCCAGGAACCGACGCGACGCAGCATGAAGGGCGATAGCAGTGACATCAGCCACGCACCGTGCTCAGATCTCCACTGCCCCACGCACACAGATCCAGCTGCCTCCACTGCTCTCCACACCGCCACCGCTCTCATGTTCACCTACAATATAGACACACACATCCTATTCTACCAAACAGCCTGCTCACCTTACTAGGTCGGTTAGACTGATGTGTCATAAAATTTTGTCATTTGGCAAAAACATAAGGCAGATTTATAAGTATCGTTTTTCGCTCAATTTACCCCTAGAAAAGCTTTGTAGTCGATATTTTGGTCAGGAAACATCAGTGGAGGAAAATGTTAGATACTGCGAAAAAACATGGCGGCGCCATAAACGACGTCGGCGATGTCGTAGTTGCTGAAGGCTATGGGGCACACGAAGAATAGTCGGTATTTCAGACAGTGCTGGAACACCACGGCTCCCTGGAACTGACAGCTTTCACCTTTTTTCAACCATGCCCCCCCATTTTAAGAGTGAGTATTGGAGGAAGAGAATTTTGATAACCTTCTGCAGGAATTCGAAGCACAAAGGCCGGGAGAAGAGGACGGGCTAGGGCAGCTGGCAGGAACCACAGACAGGCACTTCTCCAGGCCTCTATGCCACCAAGAGCCTTGACGATGCTCACCCTCAGCTGATCCCGGACCCAGCGCTTCAGCCACAGCTCATGGGCCCACCCGGCACTACCCTTTAACCAAGATTGTAGCTTCCCAGAGACAGGAAAAGTTGAGAGCTTCTACAGCAATTAAATATTCTATTCATTTGAAGCTCCCTAATTTCACCATGGTGCAATTTGGTCGATGGTTTTCGAGAATTTTGTGGAGGATTGACCAGTGTTTCTGATTTCGGGAATCTTTAGAGAATAAATAAGAATGAAAATATGGAATGTCCAAAATTACGGAATAAATAAGAATGAAAATAAACGCTGCTCAAAATTAGAGTTGAAAATGAGAATAAATATATATTTTATAACGTTAAAAAATATGGCTTAAAAATATAGCATAGAATAAGAATAAAATATGTGATTTTTATGAAATCAAAATAAGGTGTATTTTATTATTTCATATTCCCTATGCGGTATTCTTATTTTTTAACGATTTTTTTAATTTTATAAACCTTATAAAATAGAAAATCTTTATTAAGGCCAGGTTATAAATGGCCTTCTACACTGCT
>JASANA010000370.1:0-55115 GCA_030248095.1 Ptycholaimellus sp. GST1_10
AATATGCGTTTTGAGGATGTAGCAGAAGCAGAGGCTGCGCGTAGTTTGCGGCAATCCAACGGCCCATCCCTCCAAGTCACGCATCTCTAGTGATTTTCTGCTGTCTTTCACTTTCCTTTGCCCGGTGATAAAGGAGCAATGGTGAATGAATTAGGGGAAGATGGGGAGAAAAGAGGGAGCTTGGAAAGGGGCGTGGCCGAGACGCTGGGTGATGGGAGTTGAAAGACGCATTGTCCCTCCCTCCTCCCCCCTTCTCAGGCCTTACCTTCAGAGGGACTCCATTGGAGGCCATCATGCCTCGTCCTGTTAAGGAGTCTTACGAGGATGAAAAGCCACCCTACAGTTACATCTGGCTCACCTACCTGGCCATAAACAGGTTCCAGTTTGCTGATCCATTGGAGCTGGAGATTGGTAAGAAGTGGGATTGCAGCTCGCCGGAGAAGATGCTGCCATTATCCGATATCTATCAGTTTATCATGGACAAATTTCCCTCTACCGCAGCAACCGCCAGCGTTGGCAGAACTCACTCCGCCATAACCTTTCCTTCAATGACTGCTTTGTCAAAGTACTATCACACTCAATCTTACATTTTGAAGATGAACATGTACATTAGCGTTTATTGTTTGCTGAATTATGTTGTAATGAACAGAATTAGGGATGAGGTCAAAACTAAATGTGCTCTTAAACTCTTAAAATCATGGAAAATAAATTAAAATCCAAACTAAACAAAGTTACAACTAAACAAAGAAAAGGCGTTTTTTTCCAAAAAAAAAGGGCGTGGACCAATCAATTGAAGCTAAGAAGCACCAGCCTATTTAATTCGCAAGAACTAAGACGATAATCTACTTTCAGGTGCCGCGGCGCGGAGACAAGCCAGGCAAAGGCTCCATGTGGACGCTCCATCCAGACGCCGTGAACATGTTTCAGAACGGCTCTTGTCTGAGGTTCCCCGCACTCACCTCTTTCTCCAAACTTCCCAGCTCCAATTTCCACCAGCTTCAGGCGTCGAGATGCTTCGGCGGGGGAGGGCGCCAGGAGCAGAGCACGCAAGGAATTTCCTCCCAGCACCTTCCATCCCTTCCTCTCCCCTCCCCGCCAGACCGCCGCCGCCAGCACCCCGCCCTCCCTACCCCTCCTACCGCCACTCAAGCCCCCCCCCCCCCCCCCCCCCCCCCCCCCCCCAAGGCTAATGACCCCGCGCCAATCCGGAAGTGTCCCCCTCATTCTCTCTATCTCATCCGCCCGAAGCCTCAAAGCTATCACCATCAGGTAAACATATGCAGAGACATTGTAAGCGGGGCAAGAATGGCATGGATTTGAAGAAGCTAAGTTGAAAGCAGCGGGGCAAGCATGGGATGGTCAGGTATCGGCAAGGAGGGCAGAGATGGTGAAAGCGCGGCGCTTGGGAGGCTTGGCAGTAGTAGTGGGTAGGTGAGGGGATAGAGGCTGGGAAACGGGCGGTGACCAGGAGAGGTCGAGGGCGGCATCGGTGGGGCTGTGAGAGGCGGAGGAGAGTGGGGACTGGAAGTAGGGAGGGGTGCTGGCGGCGGCGGACTGCTGGCGGAGTGTGGGCTGCGGCCAGAGGAAGGGATGGAAGGTGCTGGGAGGGAGTAGGACGTCCTTACAGTTGCTCTGCTCCTGGCTGCCCTCCTCCTTCGCCTTGAAGCGCCGTCGACGCCTGAAGCTGGGGGAAATTGGAGCTGGGAAGTTTGGAGAAAGAGGTGAGTGCGGGAAACCTAAGACAAGAGCCGTTCTGAAACATGTTCACGGCGTCTGGATGGAGCGTCCACATGGAGCCTTTGCCTGGCTTGTCTCCGCGCCGCGGCACCTGAAAGTAGATTATCGTCTTAGTTCTTGCGAATTAAATAGGCTGGTGCTTCTTAGCTTCAATTGATTGGTCCACGCCCTTTTTTTTTGGAAAAAAACGCCTTTTCTTTGTTTAGTTGTAACTTTGTTTAGTTTGGATTTTAATTTATTTTCCATGATTTTAAGAGTTTAAGAGCACATTTAGTTTTGACCTCATCCCTAATTCTGCTCATTACAACATAATTCAGCAAACAATAAACGCTAATGTACATGTTCATCTTCAAAATGTAACTGTAAGATTGAGTGTGATAGTACTTTGACAAAGCAGTCATTGAAGGAAAGGTTATGGCGGAGTGAGTTCTGCCAACGCTGGCGGTTGCTGCGGTAGAAGGGAAATTTGTCCATGATAAACTGATAGATATCAGATAATGGCAGCATCTTCTCCGGCGAGCTGCAATCCCACTTCTTACCAATCTCCAGCTCCAATGGATCAGGAAACTGGAACCTGTTTATGGCCAGGTAGGTAAGCCAGATGTAACTGTAGGGTGGCTTTTCATCCTCGTAAGACTCCTTAACAGGACGAGGCATGATGGCCTCCAATGGAGTCCCTCTGAAGGTAAGGCCTGAGAAGGGAAGGGACGATGCGTCTTTCAAATCCCCAGTCACCCAGCGTCTTGGCCACGCCCCTTTCCAAAGCTCCCTCTTCTTCTCCCCATCTTCCCTAATTCATTCACCATTGCTCCTTTATCACCGGGCAAAGGAAGTGAAAGACAGCAGAATATCACTAGAGATGCGTGACTTGGAGGGACGGGCCGTTGGATTGCCGCAAACTACGCGCAGCCTCTGCTTCTGCTACATCCTCAAAACGCATATTTAGTGTCCCAAATATTTTACTGAATTGGGGTGGTGCGGTCCAAGACAGGAGGCAATAAACAACTTACGTTGGAAATCGGAGAAGCATAGGATGCCTGACATGTCATTGCTATTGATAGGTAGATCAAAGGAAGACTTTGTTGAGACAAAACGGATTTTTTTAAACGGGAAAGAGGAGGCAACCTGACGATTGGATTCCTCGTGTAGGGTTTTTAAAATGATTTCCAGATTCGGAAGTCGACTGGCCTGCACCGATGCCACCGACGGAATCGTCAGCTTTATCGAACGCTTTACAGTGCTGCTCCTACACCAATTAAAAATCCCATTTTTTACCGATTGGAAAAGTGTAAATAGAAGAAACTTGGCTAAAATTTGCTGCTTCTTCAGCTCTTCCTCCCACTCCTCTTCTGCTGTTTTGGACCAGAGATAAAGGATGAAAAGAAGAATCCCGCAAACGACCAGGTTGCCTCCAAACTGGGCGCAGAGTGAAAAGTCTATTGTAATGGTTGCAATGCAGTAAGGAATATGATGAACCAGTAAGGAAGATGAGGTTGCGAAGAAGAGGCGATAGCCAGTACCGCTCCCGAGGCTCCAGGAGAAAGAGCCAGAGCAACAGGGCGCGGCAAATCATGGCTCCGCCTGTAGAGTACAGCATCCACGAGATCCTGCTCCCCAAGAAACCGTCATTGCCAGCTTTCATTAAGCCATTTTTAAGAGTTACCTCGAAATAGCTCCGGACAGTTGGAAGGCGATGAGATTGCGAAGAAGTATCACACATTGTACAGCAAAGAGGAGGATGTAGATTAGCGACCAGGACGTGTAGCCATAATTTAGCACCTGTTATGAAAGGGCGGATAAAGCTAGTTTGGGCAATGGTGAAAAAAACCTTGTCAGGTATTTGGTAGCCAAAGACAAACAGGAGAAGAATGTCGTATAGAAACAAAACAAATCCAGTTTGTCGTTGATTGGTTCGGAGAGAGAGCATAGACGCATTTCATTGGAAGATTTAAAATAGAGAACGCATCACGATTTTTCTCTCTTGACTGAGTCTGCAACGATTGAAGAAAGTGTTTCTGAAGCAAAGTTTGACCGCGCCAAAAATAATTCGAAATCCTGAAACTGTGCATTACCTTATCTGGCAATAAAAATTAGCAGAATGCGCGATGTCTGGAAGGGTGTGGCAAAAAGATCATGAGAGGAGTGGAAAGTACGTGATGGGTGAGAATGAAGCGAGGCAGTGGATAGAGTGTGGGTGTTGGTAGGTAGTGTGTGCCTCCTTCTTCACTGGGGCCAGTCAAAGTAGGCAGGTGGGACATCTAGAGAACAAGGCGCGCTCCGCAAACACTCACCCACCCTCTCTCACTATACCAATCTCAACTTCCCACCCCCCATCCATTTTTTCCCAACCTCGCCAGCTTTGGGATGGGAGGAGCCCCTGTGCGTCCATAGCAACCCCCCACTCATTTCTGTCCTTGCACTTTTCTTCCCCTTACTTTGCCAGCTTTGCGCCAGCCGCTTCCCTTTTGTGCAGCAGCCCCCCTCGCTTCAACATCCATTTATCGCATTTGCAGTGCAAAGAGGCGGTTTGAGCAGCGGTGAAAGGGTGCTTAGAGCTCGGAGAGTCAAATGAGGGAGTGCAACTGTAGAGGTGTGAAAGGTAAGAGGCCCATCACTCTGGCTGCAGGCGAATCAGGTGACGCTCTGAGCCGCCCTTTTTCAGCACTAGTGGCCTGCAATTGGCACGCCTTCTTCCCAGCTGATCTGTGCAGCAAGAAAGAAGAAGGTACTGGGAGCATTGGAAAGAAGTGAGTATGTTGGTGGAGGGGTCGAGGACGGTGATGCGAGTGGGGGCCCAGCTGAGCTCCGTTTTGGCCCCTTTGGCCTCCATCGCCAGCTCCGCAGTCTCCAGGCTACCCACACCCACACCGCGCAGCTCGAACGTGTCCACCTTCAGTCCTCCTGCTTTGCCTGGTGCATAGAAAAGGGGGAGGTGGGGACGTTGAAAGGCTTGAAGACGGCGTTGGGCTGTGTGCCGATGGGTTTGTCGAGAGGGCGTAGGCCAAGGTCGCCCTTGTCTCCGATGAGGTTGAGGAGGGCGCGGAAGGTGGTGTCGTTGCCCGACTCTCCGGACGTCTCCACGCGTACCTCGTAGGCTACCAGAGGATCTGAGAACCAACTCTTCTCTTTGCTCTGCTGGAGATTAATGGAAAGTAACTGGGCGGAAGATCAGGCCAGGTGAAGGGGATCTCCAGCACTGTTTTCGCCTCCAGCCAGCTTTCCACGGCTGACATCCGGGTTTCGTCGTGTGACACCATGTCTTTTATTGCTACCTATAATTTTGGAAGATTGACCAGAGAACGAATATCAAAGCAATAATTCTCTACGTTTTTGATGTACCAGGACTTGCTGGTGTTGCCCACAAGCTCAAGGCGTATCTTGTGAAGATCGCCTACTTCAGAATCAGCTTTGACCTGCATATTTCATTCTTCTCCGCCACTCCAAAATTAAACCAGCATAAAAGCCCACCAAAAATCGACTCGTGTGCCCGCCCTTGAAAAGCACGGCATTGCTAGCAGCCTTGTCCACGGAAGCGGTGGTGTTGAGTAGCTGTGGGCCAGCATTGCCCTTGTTCCCCACCTGCTCAGCCCCTAGCCTGATCAGCAGCCGAGGAAAAGCTGCCAAATGGAACGATGGTAATGGCCGGAATGGCAGGGAGCGGAGAGGCGTCCTTGCTGTTGCCGGTGGTGAAGATGGCGTGGAACTTGCTGCCGCCCTTCTTGGCCGCCGTCGTTTTCGCCCGCGTGGACAGGCCCTCCATCTCTGCACCCCCTTTCTCTTTGCCACTGGGAGCAGGAAGAGGCGGATGAAGGTGATGCCGGTGAGGACGAGCTGCTTGTGCACCACGCCCTCCTCCCCCACCTCACTCACGCGGCTCTCGCAGAACACAAACTGGTACGGCGCATGCGCTGACTCCCGCACACGCACCTTCTCCACCATCCACTGCTCCCCTTCAACGCATTCACACTGCTGCTTGGAGGAGAGGCGAGGGAGATTGGGGGGTAGGTAGGACCAGCGACGATGGGAATCTTGAGCTTGTCGTAGAGGCCCTGGAGAGTGGCGAAGCCCTGGCCCACGCAGCTGCCGGCCTCGGACACCGGCGCCCCCGCCGTCACGAACAGCAGCCGCCCCAGCGACACCGCCTCCAGCTTCACCGACACCTCCTTCAACCCTTTGCCTTTCCTCCCATCCTCTTCCAGAGCTTGTACGGACGGACCTTGCCGTCGAGGGGTGGATTGTGGATGCGTAGTTTGCCGGTGTCGCCGTACTCCCCGACGAGGCGGAGCTCCAGCCAGTCCAGGCTGCCCAGCACGCTGCGGGTCTCGTGCAGCGTCACTTTTAGGCTGTACGTCATCGCTGCAGGGGTGGGAGGAGGTAGTGAGAGAGGAAGGTGGAGGGGTGAAGACGGTAGGACCGGGCAAGGGGTCCAGGCCGATGCGTATGGCGGGGAACTCTCGGAATGGCTGGCTGGAGCCGCCCAAGGGCTTGTCAGCCCCGCTCATTTCCATCTCCTCCCCCGTGTCCACGTCGCGCAGCTCCACCGACCCTATCCTGTACCCATCTTCTTTTTCATTAGCTACATTTTTGTAAGCCAGGCTTATTTCCAAAACGTTTTCTAATAGCTAAATTAGGAATTAATTACATTTCGATTTCCGTATCAGTTTCTGGTGCACTTTCAAGGCGAATCTTGTACAGGTCTCCGATTTCACCAAACTCGATCTAAAATGTATCAAAATCCAAAACATGACAAATAGAGACCAGTGTTGAATTTGGCTAACCTTAAGAAACTCGTTGAAATTCTCCAGCAGCAACGGAGAAGAATGGCCAAAGTTTCCAAATGCCACGACGTTCACCTGGCCTTTCATTGCTCCAGTCGCGTTCACTTTCACCTCCCAGTTCCCTTCTGCAGTTTAGAACAAAATGAGAAAGGTATAGAATACAGCAAGAATAAGAGATGGAACTGGTGAGTGTTTGAGCCTGTGATCCGTCGTCAGCCAGAAGGCCCTCCGGCATCTTGCCCAGATTGTAGAAGCCTTAGTGATGGAGTTTGATGGGAGAGGGGATTAATGAATAGGAGGGAAGGGAATGAAGGAACCAGCGGAAAGAAGAGTGCGCTGAAGCTTCCGATCCACCTGTCCATCGTCCAGCCAGCAGGAGGCAAAGAAGACGAATTGTCGCAATCCTCCCTCCAACTCCGTCACCGTCACCCGCTCCACGAAGATCCCGCTCCCTTCAACCCACTTTCTCATTACGTTCTTTCCCTTGCGCTGCCTTTGTAGAAAAGTCACCGTAGCCTTTCTTTTTGTGCCCGATTTCGGCGCTGAGAAGTTTGCCGAGGAACGGTGCCGTGATTTGAAAGGTGTCCACCTGAAGCAGGTGCAGGAGCTATTGGAGGGGAGGTTGGAGGGTTCGAATGGAAGAAGCCTGGTTTTGCTGGAATTTGGGGTCGTGGGGGTCCTGTGGGAGTGTGAGAGTGGGTGAGGATCCTTCTTCCCCGTGTAGAACGAGACTCAGATCCCCGTCAAAGTCCGCGCCCCAACGGTTCCCCGTGAAAATAGAAACCGAATAGGCCGCCTCTCCTCAATCATCCATTCGTTACCAATTTTATTGAGGTTTAGCAACGATTCCAGAGGAATACAGAGGAAACAACAAAGGGAAAAAATTGAACAGTAAAGGTGTAGTGGGCAAACCTTTGGGGAGCTTGGCTTTGGGCTTCTTCTTTGTCTTGGCAGCAGGAAGCTTTTTCTTTTTCTTCTCCGGTGGGCCTGCCAATTCTCTAGCGGCTCTGACCATAGGCCGACATTTGCAACCCACCCAGGCTCTTCACTACGCATGCTCTTTATGCACAGCTAACTTGAACATGCAATAAGGGATGCGAAATGTATGAGCATGCAGACAATGAGCAGGATATTGGAAGCACAGAAGGATGAGAAGAGTGGGAGAAGGGTGGAGAAATCTGTTAGTATTCGTCTTCATCTTCGCTAGCATCGAAACGGATGTAATAGACGCTGGGTCGCCGCATGAAGGTCGCTGGAGCCATGCTCATCCTCCGTGCTGCCACTGCAGCTCCTTTTCTATGCCCTCCATCACTCACACCAGCTAAGCTAGGCTGACTTCAATCGTTGAGCTTCATCGAAAATGGAAGGTTAGCAACAAAAAGTTGGGAAAATAATCCAATTAGCTTTTTATGCATTTCTGAAATTAATTGATAGCTCAATGATTGCCGCCGTAGCTAGGCATGCATAATAGGGTGGGTGTGATGCGTATACAGAGACGCTGGCGGTAAGGCCAAGGGTTGGCGTTGCGCTGAGCATTGAGCATGTCTCTGGCATGCAGTGGTGGGAGGGAGGGAGGAGTGGAAGGGAAGGAAGGTGAATGGAAGGGAATGAAAGTGTGAAAGAAAGTGGGACCGGCTTTGAGCTGAGGGGGCTGGTGTAGCTGTTTCCGGACGGCGTATCCACGGAAGGCGGATTGGATGGCTGTCGCGGCCTGCTCCTGCGCCGCGAAATCCACTTCCGTTTCCGCCACTGCAAAAAAGCCGCGCCCCCACTTAGGCCCAGCTTTCCACTTATGGCCCTATTGCGCTGTGCCAGCATGCTTCAAGGCGCCAGAGTTGACAGGGTGAAGGGGCAAGAAAGAAGAAGGCGGCGAAAGAAGAAAGAAGGTGGCAGGAACCGGGAGTCTCGCAGGGCACAAGCTCAGTGGGTCGGGCGAAGGCCTTTCGAATGCGGTAGCCGCGAAAGACGCGCTGTATGGTGATGCTGGCCTTCCGTGCTCGGCCCGGACTGATTGCCCGTATGTCTACACATCCATCCCTCCTACTCACATGCCAGGCTGGTGAGGGAGGGGAGGGGAGGCTAGAAGGGTGACGAAGAGGAGGAAGAGAGAAGGAGAAGGCAGGCAGTGTAACTCTGGCGCAGTCGGCGAATCTGTGCATATTGACGGCGGGCCTGGCGGCCTCGGACGGCAGCCTGAATCTTGGCTGCCGCGGAATCGCCGCCCGCCGAGCGCCATCGACGAAGGGAGTCGGCGCGTTTGTAGGCCCGCCAGCGACGGAAGGCGGCTTGCAGGCGGCGGGCGGCCAGCTCCTCCTCACTACTCTGCGAAGCAAGCAGGGCTTCTGAAATGACACCTCATGCAGGGCTCATGCCGCTTCTCTTCTAGCTACACCATTCACCGATACACCATCTGGCTTCGTTTGTGGCGTTAGATGAGATGTTAGCATTTCTCGCCTTTCCATGAAGCCAGATGGTGCAAAAGGAGGAGTGCTCATGCATGGGAGGCAATAGAGAAAGCATGCGCGGACAGGAGGCGGTAAGCTAGGCACTTGGGGGGCCGTGAAGATGCTTGCGAGTGAGGTAGCCGCGGATGCCAGCCTGTATCTGCGTGGCGGCCGCTTTCTGCTCTCAAGCAACGGCTTCCATTCATTGCCCAAGCCTTGCACAAGCTAAGCAGCAAAGGAGACAATGTTGCAAATAAGGGCACAATGAGCATTAAGACAGCCTTTTTGATAGGTTTGAGAATCGGTGGCACAAAAATTTTTGACCCCCCATTTTTATGATTGGATATGAAAAAGGGGTTAATTTTATACTATGTCCTAGAATGGGAGCGTTCACAATGCCTCCGTTCGCTCACAATCGCTAATTGATTAAAGGTACGTCGGCGCAGTAGGTCAAATTTGTGATTTTCAGACCCGCGACACAAAAATGGAACTAGCAAGCTCAATACTCAATGAAATCCGTAAATTCCAACTGTATGGCAATCCTATACATCTAAGGTGTTTAGTGACACCTTTTAACCACAGATTTTTCAAAACTTTTTAAATGCTAAATCTGATTCAAAATGAAAATCACGAAATATCAAATTTTCATTTTTTTCAAAATTGCTGATTTTCTGTGCCGTAACTACCTAGGCCAGCCTCAAAACTAGCATTTTTGTATTCAGCGTGAAATTTTGGTCTAGAAAATGCCTCATGTTCTCCAAAAAACTGGTGGCCTATTATGATTTTGCTCCGATTTATGTGCCCTCCTCTAGATATGCCCCATGTTATAGCATAGGGCACTTAAGGAAAGACAAAAATTTTGCACTAAAAAACTTCCTGCTCATCAGGAAAACAATATTGCTCAATTTCCTCTTGTGAGCTCATTACCTTAAGCCTTACGCAGGTATTAAGCAAGAAAAATTGCTGAGTTTCAGTTTAAATTTATGAAAAATTATCCAAAGCATGAGGGCAGGTCAAGAATTAGCCCTATGCTATAACATAGGGCAAAATTGAGGAAAAAATTTTGGGTCTTGAATTTTGATTCCAATGGCCTAAATCGATCCTCTAGCCTCAAATACACCCAAAAATATCATTTTTGTGCCCAAATTTTAAGTATTTGGAAATTTGACTTTTTCAAGATTTTAGGCCAAATTTGTCCCAAGCTAAGGAAAAACTCAAAATTATAAGATTTTGAAATAATCTAAATTTAAGCACAAAAATGATATTTTTGGGTGTATTTGAGGCTAGAGGATCGATTTAGGCCATTGGAATCAAAATTCAAGACCCAAAATTTTTTCCTCAATTTTGCCCTATGTTATAGCATAGGGCTAATTCTTGACCTGCCCTCATGCTTTGGATAATTTTTCATAAATTTAAACTGAAACTCAGCAATTTTTCTTGCTTAATACCTGCGTAAGGCTTAAGGTAATGAGCTCACAAGAGGAAATTGAGCAATATTGTTTTCCTGATGAGCAGGAAGTTTTTTAGTGCAAAATTTTTGTCTTTCCTTAAGTGCCCTATGCTATAACATGGGGCATATCTAGAGGAGGGCACATAAATCGGAGCAAAGTCATAATAGGCCACCAGTTTTTTGGAGAACATGAGGCATTTTCTAGACCAAAATTTCACGCTGAATACAAAAATGCTAGTTTTGAGGCTGGCCTAGGTAGTTACGGCACAGAAAATCAGCAATTTTGAAAAAAATGAAAATTTGATATTTCGTGATTTTCATTTTGAATCAGATTTAGCATTTAAAAAGTTTTGAAAAATCTGTGGTTAAAAGGTGTCACTAACTACCTTAGTTCTATAGAGTTGCCATACAGTTGGAATTTACGGATTTCATTGAATATTGAGCTTGCTAGTTCCATTTTTGTGTCGCGGGTCTGAAAATCACAAATTTCACCTACTGCGTTGACCTACCTTCAATCAATTAGCGATTGTGAGCCAACGGAGGCACTTTGAACGCTCCCATTCTAGGACATAGTACAAAATTAACCCCTTTTTCAGATCCAATCATAAAAATGGGGGGTCAAAAATTTTTGTGCTCAGCCGTCCAAAAATTCTCACACCTCTCAAAAAGGCTGTCTTAACGCCCAGCTAAGGGAGACCTAGCGGGGTGTCGGGGCCCGAGTCGAAGGAGGAGAAGGAGAAATCTAGGCATCATTACTTAGCCAAGGAACTCTGCAGTGGCTGAGGAAGAGGGTGGGAACCTTTCATGCGCTTGCGAGCCAGATAGCCGCGTGCTCCGGCCTGGATCTTGCTGGCGGCTCCGGCCTTGGGGCTGGGCGGCGGCTTGGGACTCGCCTGGCGCTTCTCGGAGCGAGCCGCCTTCTTCCTTGGCGATGCGTCGCCTGAGGGCCGCCTCATGACTAGGGACAGAGGGACAGGGGGCAATGGGGAATGGAGGCTGGCAAAGGCGCACCCTTTTTGGAGCGGTCCCTTTGTGGCTTGGGCGGTTTGTCGCTTCTGGAGGAGGTCTTTGCGGCCTTGCCGGTGCGCGAGGTCCCGATCGGTGGCAGAGACTCCACGCCGGAGCTCGCGCTGGACTTGTTGGCCGCCGGTTTGCCTCAATAGGAGTGTCTGGTTGGTGGGGAAGGGGAGGGGAAGCGATGACCCTTCTGCGGCAAGGGTTTGAGATGGAGAGAGCGTTTGCTTTTGGGTGGGGCAAGAAATCGGCGACTGCCGGGCGCCTTCTGAGAGACGGGCTTAGGCAGACGGCGGAGGCCTGGCGAGGAGGCGTCCGCGCAGGTGCGATCGTGAATCTCGCTCGACACCGAACTCTTCCGCATTTCTATACCCCCCAGGGATTCTACTGGCCTAGACTAACCTTGCCCTGCCCTCCACTGCTGACAGTTGAATAGCGCACGCTTCACTGAGCCCCAATGCATGCTGACAACTAACGGGATCGCATGTAGAGCGTCAGCATGATAGCCGACGGGGTAGAAGGGTTCTAGATAAGAAGGGAGGGAATTGAAAAGGTGGAGGGAGAAAGGAACCGGGAGGGGGGCGGGTTCGATGAAGATCGATGGGGGGAAAGGCTCGGTTGCCGTGTCCGTTGAGGCCGACAGGACGCTCGTGTCGCTCCAGGGCCAGGAAGCGCGTTTCCCCACTCCCCATCAGCTCCTCCATCGTCTCCACCTATCATTCCCTCCCCCTTCCTCCTCCTCATGGCTTCCAAAGGGTAGAAGAAGGGGAACCTTTTTGAGCTCCATGGTGAATAGCTTGTGAACGGGGGCGGAGAGGCCTTGGGAGACCTCCTGGAGGAGGTTGTCGAAGAGCGGCGGTTTTTTCGGCTTCACCAGGGCCCGGTAAACATGCTTCGGCGCGCCTTGCAGGATGAACAGGAACTGCAATTAGCTATGCTCCCTCATCTCAACATATTCTCCCCCCAAAACAAATAATATTCCATCACATTGCACATTGAAAAATAGTTGCTGTATTAAACATCATTTTCTCTATTTGGCTCTTCACATCCAATAAAGTTAAAATCTGTCAATATTCTTCTTGTCGAACTTGCGTTTCTATAAGCACTTTATGTTTCGCATAATTTATTAATTGCTAATATGAGCCTCATTTAGTTTGATCATTTTACAAACAATAGTTAGCTTTTAAAAAGGGCTATTTAGCAACGCTTATCTGAAAACAAGAGCTGTTTTAGGAGTAGCTAACATGCTTTGCAAGTACATGGACAATACTTCAAATAAGTCTCAGTGAATTGGCCACCGTCATTTCTTCCCTCCCTTTAAGACACAAAATGTTACTCGAGAAGCTTAAAAGGGTATTAGATTTTAAAAAAAAATTTCTGATTTGTGCCACCATCAAGGAATTTAGTTCTCATCTCTGCCACAGTCGTTTCCCAAAAACGAATTGGTTACCTGATATGGTCACTTTTGAAATACTTTTTGGGCTTTTAACTGCATATAGTTTTTTGAAATTTTGTTTAAGAATTTTGATAATTGTGGATCATTATATATCAATCGAAAGGTAATTAGGGACAAAAAAGGTGGTGTCTCCATTTTTGGCATAAGTTATTTGAAAAGCGTAAATTTGAAAAATCGAAAATTTTGTTTTTCAATTTTGGACATAAAAACAGAAGCTCAAATTTGAGTGGTTTTCCAGGGGTGGAATAAACGTTAAAATTCAGGTTCTTGTGGTCATTTTGATATATACACGCCTGGTTTTGGTTTGTTAGATCAGGAATTTGATTGAAAATCTGCATCAACATTTGGCCTATGTACATAGGCAAAATTTTTGAAAAAAATTTTTGTCTTAGATTTTATTTTTACTGCCTAAATATCTTCTTTAGCTCCATCACCTGCTGTATCATTGGTTTCTTTTGTTTTAGTTCAAAATATGTCAATCCTGAATCAACTATTTCCTATACTTAAGCATAGGCCATATTAGGCTTCTCTCTCATTTTAGAAGTTTTTGGGTCATAACTCAACTAGATCTCCACCAATTTCGACAAACTTTTTTTTCACAGAAACCTCAGAAACCTTTTGCTTTAATTGAGACCAGCTACATCTATTAATAATGAACAGAGGTTTCATGGCACTGAATTATGTTACCAAACACTGTTTGTAGGCTAATAGGTGTGTGCTAAGATAATTAAGTGCCATGCAACCTGTGTACAGTTTACATACCTTTTTTTGGGAACATAATGATGACAAAGCATTTGGGCTTTCTGTGAAAAAAAAGTTTGTCGAAATTGGTGGAGATCTAGTTGAGTTATGACCCAAAAACTTCTAAAATGAGAGAGAAGCCTAATATGGCCTATGCTTAAGCATAGGAAATATTTGATTCAGGATTGACATATTTTGAACTAAAACAAAAGAAACCAATGATACAGCAGGGTGTATTGGAGCCTAAAGAAGATATTTAGGCAGTCAAAATAGAAATCTAAGACAAAAATTTTTTTCAAAAAATTTTGCCTATGCTTTAACATAGGGCCAAATGTTGAGTGCAAATTTTCAATCGAAAAAATTCCTGATTCTAACAAACCGAAACCAGGCGTGTTATATATCAAAATGACCACAAGAACCTGAATTTTAACGTGGTTATGGTCCACCCCTTGGCAAAACCACTCAAATTTGAGCTATCTGTTTTTATGTGCCAAAATTGAAAAACAGAAATTTTCGATTTTTCAAATTTACGCTTTTCAGAATAACTTATGCCAAAAATGGAGCACACCACCTTTTTTGTCTCCTAATTACCTTTCGATTGATATATAATGATCCACAATTATCAAAAATTTCTTAAACAAAATTTTCAAAAAACTGATATTGCAGGTTTCAAAAGCCCAAAAAAGTGCATTTTACAAAAGTGACCATATAAGGTCAACAAAACCATTTTTTGGGAAACGGCTTGGGCACAGAGTTGAGAACTAAATTGCCTTGGATTGTGGCATAAATTCATTCGTATCAGAGAAACGTTATTTTTCAAATCTGGAATCTCACATTTTGAGCCTATCGAATTCTGCCTCTTAAAACGCTTCGTAAGGAGGGAGGAGCTTAAAAATGGACCTGTTTTGATGACACGAGGGAGGAAAGAGGCGGTGTGTGAGTGGAGGCGAGCTTCTTGAGGCCTTCTTTCTCTTTCAAGGCAGCATTGGAGGAGGCCTGAAGGCTAGCTGATGGCTAGTGGAAAGAACAAAGAGTGCTTGTAGGGAAGTGTGAACCATGAGGGTGTCGTTGTGGGAACGAACACGGCGGTGGAACTTGGGCTGGGCAGCAGCAGCAGCAGCAGCGGCCTCCGCAGCGCGCAGACGTGAGTGGCGCTCCTGAAGGCTCTCCAGATTCCGCGGTCGAGCCCAGCGACTGGAGGAGCACACGTACCTTCAAGCTGCTCTCCTTTTATACGCCTCACATGTCTCTCCTGTAGAAGCTTTTCTTTTCCTACCCACTTCACCTGGTTCCGCAAAGTATGGCCAGTGGAATGTTTGGACAGCTGTAGTTCCAGCTGGGATTGAGTTGGAGGCAATTGCTTTACGGGCCACAGGGATAGCGCGGCAGCAGGTAAGGCAGGGATTGAAGGCAGAATGAGGTTTTCTTTTCCTCTTCTATTGCATCAGTCGCCCTGGACAACAGTGACCACCAGTCTCTCCAACAAACGCAACCGCTAAATCCTGCTCTCATATCCGGATCCTTTTTTGCGCTTCGCTTGACTGGTTTTAAAAAGCTTTGTAAGGAAGAAGATGGAGGAGCACTGACATGCCGAGATGCTGCAGGTCTCCGGGATCTTGGATCTCGCGCTTGCCTGTGGGTGTGAAAACGCGACGGACGCCGTACTCCAAAGGAACGTGAGAGCTGAGGTCGTCCAGCAGTGCATCCATGTTTCGGTACCGACTTCGGGACACCGGCAGACGAATGCCCTAAGCACCATCCTTATATCATCATGGAGAAAGAATGACTGATACAAATAATTAATTTGAATTAAAATATAGAACTTGGCTCTTTAAAAAATCAATTCGATTCAATTTTGCTCTGGTTTAATTATTTGATTAATTTCTTAAATGGTTAGTTCTGATTGGGGAAACTGCAACTATCACTAGAAAACGGTACAAGAAATTTGCCTATGCGTGGAATGAGAGTAGGAAGAGCAATGAATTCGTAAATGTGGAATGAAGATGAAAAAGGAGTAACCCTAAATTTCTCGTCGCCATCTTTGTAGAAGAAGACGGTCTTGGCGCTGTAGGGGCGCTGGAAGGAGCGATGGGAAGCATCGTAAGTCTTGATCATGCCGTTGATAGGCTCCGGAACGTTGGGAAACATTCTGACGGGGTTCCGCTACAATTCATCCTCTCCTCCTTCTTCCCACCAAAGCTCTCCCATTCACTGGACGCAGACCAGGCCATCAGCTTTTGCCTCAGTCTATCCCATAGCCTATCCCATAGCAACAACCTGCCTCCCTCACACTCCTATCTATCCGCTATCTTTCCTCTTTATCAGCAGCATTTTCAATTTTATGCGGCAATAACTAGCTTTTAATGGGTGACCAGAATTTGAACTTCTGGCGGATGTTTGTGGTGATAGGCGGTGAGGGAAAAAAGCGCAGATAGAAGGAGAAGCCTTGCAAAGTCGCTAATCAAGCGCGAGGGACAGTGCGAACCATGAGAAAAAAGGTAGCGAAGGAGTTGCGGGGCAAATGAATCGAAGGCGGAGAAGCAAAAGTGCTGGCAGCCCCACAAAGGCGGGGTGCAAAGAAAGTCTTCTTCGCTCGCCCTCCTCCTACAAGGTGATTTGTTCGCAAGCGAAGTAGGATGCTATGGCAACCTGACGATCCCCTCTGCCCCTCACCTCCTCTCAATCTCATCTATATTCCCTTCTTCCCCTCATCCGCTCTTCTCCACCCCTCCCCCCTCCCTCCCCGCATGGGCTTCAACAGCGCCTCTTTTTCATCTCATAGGCCTTCTGTCTTCGCTTCGGCGAAGCTATATAGTAGCCCAGGTGACGCAGAGGAAGCACGGAGGGCAGTGAGGTGCCAAATGAGTACTCATGGGAGAAGCGAGAAGGAAAGATATAGGGAGCATCATACGATGGGACAGCGGGTGTAGCGAGTGTAGTGGTGTTGTGGCATGGAGGTGGAGGGGAGTACGCGGCGGGCTCCTTTGTAGCGGTGGTGGAACGGAAATGGAAGGCGGGGTTTGCGAGTTTCCAAGGCTACCCAGGCGCCAAAGAAGCTGCCTTTGGGGTCTTTTCTGGCTCCATTGCGCTAGATAAACCTTTCAACTGCTTATTGCACCATCATTGCTATGCATTTCATAGCCTAACCCTGAGAAATACTAACGCACGCAAGCCAAGAATTTAGGACCAATAAACATGGTCAATTTTTATGTTTTAGATTAATTTGGCTCTAAAAAGTATGAGTATCGATGTCTAAGAATGGGATTAGTTTTATTAATATTTTCCTTCTAGACGCTATAATTCTTCGAAAATAGTTCTTACGAAAGGATAGAGATACGGTGATATGATCTAGGAAAATATTTTACTACATTAGGACTAATTTTAGCAATGCCTTTGGTTGTTCAGAAAATTGTTTGTCAGTCACGAGATAAACCTCGGAAATTCTCCTTTTGGAATTCAACATCAAAAAGATTTAACTTTTAAAGATGTAAGCAAGGTTTTGTCCTGTCCTGAACCGCCTAAGGCATTTGGCCCCCAATTAAACTAACCCATTCGTCCCCAATCGTCCCCACAAATAAACATTAACATTCACAAGCAAGCAAGTGCTCTCAATGTGAAGTTCTGTTCCCACAGTATCATTGGTAAATTGATTGCGATTAAATCATTTATCATTTTGGATGTAGCTTGTTTTGACCATACTGTTTTCAAGCTGTCTCAAATTCATCATTTTACTACATTACTCATTCCTTCCATACTTTCCAAATTTCCCGCATCCAAAAAGTTTAGTAAATTTTTAGTCATTTTAGTCAAAAAATGAATTTGAAAGTGAAAATGGCTTCAGCCAAGAAGTATTTCAGCCAGCGTTGATAAAAATCAATAACTTTCGATAAAATAACTCTCTACACCTTGTGGAGAAAAGGTTTGGTAGTTCTGTTTGCGCCAGCCTTGTTGAATGTATCTTTCAGTTCGATTATTAGCGTCGATATGCGAATAGGATATTCTTAATGGCTAGAAATAGGAGAAGGCTGAGGCGAGCAGTAATTCCAACCGAAGTTTGAGAAAGCAATCACAGTCTGCAGAACGCTCTACCAATTAGAAGCTGGCAATCGCCTTCTGAGTTAGAAAGCGCAGAAACAACTACCGGACGTTTTGACAAAACATAGATTGCTAGGTTACCCTAAAACACAGAATTAAAGGCTCCAGTAGGAAATATGCAGCTCCTGTGAGCTGAACGCGTTAAAGAAGGGGCATTACCGGTACTTCAGCAGCAAGACAAAAAAGAAGAGAAGGGATCACATCACAGCCGTCCAGTGAATGCAGTGGGTCTTTCCTCTATTTACACTCGTCCCCACCCACAGGGTCGCCAGAAGAGAAGGAGGAGGAGGCTGGCAAGTGTTGCTTGGTGAAGAGAGGAGGGCGGGGGGTGAAGAGTCAGTCGTCGGGGTGCTCAGGACAGGTGTTGCGAACCGCGAACCAGTCATCCAGGCAGCTGAAGAGTGGAGTGGGGGAGATGAGGGGAGAAGAGGGGCGGAGGGAGAGAACCCTTTGTGATAGACGCATAGGCAGGGTAGGCGGGCAATGGAGTCGCCCTGGTTCATGTCCTCGAAGCAGATGGCGCACTCTCCCTTGTCCTCGCTCAGCACATCGTCTGCCAAACCCCCCTCCCCCATCACTCATGGGCCATGGCTGGGGGATGGAGCGGAGGAACCGTTGTAAGTGAGACGCGGCCTGGTGAGGCACATGACGAGGTGGACTTCGGCCTCGTCCGACGGAATCTGCTTGTTGCACACCGGGCACTTGATATCTGCACAACACAGCTCCTTGCCTTCTATGACTGAGAGAAAGGGGAGTGTGGCAGGCGGGCACAACCGAAGAAGCGGAAGGCATAGGGCGGTAGGCCAGAGGCAGTCTGAATGCGACGTCGATGGGGCTGGCGAGTGGCGCGGCCCATGAGCTGTTCCAGGGCAGCAGCAGCGGAGCCGAGGCCGCCGGAGGTGGAGGGACTGTCGCCGGAGGAGTCCAGGAGGCCGCCGCCGCCGCTGGAGGAGCCTCCGCCCTCCGTCCCCAGCCCACTGCTAGGGATCGGCACCGACGATGATCGCCCGCCCCCCGTCCGATTCCCTCCGCCTTCCATCGAACATGAGTAGGTGGAGAGGCAGAGGAGGCATAGGAGGCCAACTTTCGGCGGCGGCAGAGAGTAGGGTGCTCCATCCGTTGGAGGGTTGGCTGATGGCGGCGGGTTCGCGGCGCGTGGCCGTGGATGAGGGCACGGACTGCCGTGTTCCCATCCTCCCGCCTTCTGCCTCTCTCTCCTCCCTACACCTCACGTGCTTGGCGCGCCCAGCCTGTCCTTTGCACAAGCCTCCTCAGCGCCTAGCCATGCATAGCGGCCCATGACACCTGATGCCAGCCAACGCGCGCGCACTATCTAATCTATGCCGCCCCCGTCATTCGCTCAATACGCTCACTGTTGACGAAGAAATGTTCTTCTGCTGCTCCAGGGCTTGGATAAAGGGGAGTAAAGGTGGAGGAGGGTGGGGAGACAAAGAATGCAAGAGGCTTCATCGCCTGCCCGCAAGGCCTGGGAGAACAGGGCGTGGGCGGTGAGGAGGAGAGGGCTGGTGGGTGAGGAGGAGGGGGCTGTGTGAGAGAGAGAGAGAGAGAGAAGGGGCCATGCGGGTCTATGCCCCTGGTCTCCTTCCTCCTACCGCCTGTCCTGTCGCAAAGACTCGCCCCTAGGCTTTGCCGCACAAAAAATACCTACCACCCATTCTACCCACCAGCTGGTGAGCCGTCAGCAATCTACTCCTCAGTCTCACCTCGGCTCCCACAACATCAGCATGGCTAGACAGTGCGGAGAGGAGCATTAAAGAGTTCAATGGCCTCACTCGCATCGGGCCTGGACTGATGAGAGCGGGGCTGGGAGAGAAAGAAGAGAGAGGGGCAGTCTGCCTTTGCACGGCTGCGCCCAGAGCCCGGGTGCGCAGGACGAAGCCTCACTTCACCCTCCCTCCCTCCCTCCTCTCCTTCCTCTTTCGATGCTCAGGAAGGGGAGGAGGGAGGGAGGCTAAACTCACCTACTGTACCTACCCTACCCCCTCCCCCCAATTAAAACCCAGAGCAGCAGCATGGAAGGATGCGGGGACAGGGAAGGAAGGGAAGGAGCGCACATCAGGCACTCATAACAAACGAGCAGCCATCAGCCAGGCGCCAAGATTACGCAGCCCTCCGATCAAGGACAGGCACATAGAGGCACGGGACAAAGCCGGATGGCTGGGGCTGAGGAAATGCCTGCACAATGCAAGCAAGGCTGGGGAGGGGGCTTGAAAAAGCGGGGAGGCTGAGGGATGAGTGGGCGGGAAGAGGGGGAAGTTTGGCAGGAGGGAGAAGGGGGTCTGGGGCGAGTGATCTGCACATGGCTCTTCTTATGCCCTGCCAGCAGAGAGGCGCGTTGTAAAAGGAGCCCCGCCCCCCAGATGCAGAGTGAAGGCTTGCCCGCATGTACATACGGCCTTGCACAGATCATGTCCCATGCCAGCCGTCTGTCCCTCCCTTCACTCTCCTCCCCCTTCGTTCCGCCTAACTGCCTCCATTTATTGAAACCCCCCCTCTGCAATCTCCAGCCAGTCCTCTAGAGAATGGACAGGATAAATGGGCCCAATTCGCTAGCCACTTGCTCCTGCAAAACGGGGCCCTTCCTTTTTGCGCTTGCCAACGACTAATTGTGCCCATTGTCTTGTCACTTTCTTATCGCTGCTTGACCAGCTTCTCACGTTCTCATACCTATAATTTCGGGAGGGAAGCAGCATTTCGTGGTCACATTTTTCTGTTCCTCTACGCGAGGACCGCAACTCATATGAATGAGAAGAAGGCCGAAGTTGTAAACTGAGGACCACCCAAAGAGGCGCAAGGGAGGCCGAAATATGGGCGGCCTTTGGGAGAAGGGGGATTAGGGGCCCTAAATTTGCTTGTAGCTCCAATCCGCAGGATCTGAGCAGACGGCCGCCTGAGGGCAGGCCGGAGGATGGGGGGAGTAAAAGGAGGCGACTGCGTCTGTTGATTTGCCCTTTCCGCTCTCCGCCGCCCTCCCTCACCCGCCCGACCGCCCAAACTCACTCCTCTCCTCACTTTGTGTACCCACTGCTCACCTACTCCACACTCATCCGATTTGCACACCACAGCCGCTGCCTTTGAGAGGGAGAGCAGAGCGCTCGCCTCGACTCAACCACCCTCTCCCCCCTTTCCATGCTCTCCAGAAGATTGATGCCCT
The DNA here is from genome assembly GCA_030248095.1 of Ptycholaimellus sp. GST1_10. Lineage (NCBI taxonomy): Eukaryota > Metazoa > Nematoda > Chromadorea > Chromadorida > Chromadoridae > Ptycholaimellus > Ptycholaimellus sp. GST1_10. The sequence continues at coordinate 20,891 of JASANA010000370.1, forward strand.
TGTTTTATCGCTCACAAGCTCTGCACTTCTCTGCTCCGCTGTTAGGAAGGGCGGGTGTAGACAGCTGGAGAGGGGAGGGGTTATGAAGGCCTTGGGAGCTGGAGAGAAGGTGGAGAAAGCAGGCTTCCCTCCCGGCTCATTGGCGAGAGGACTGGCTGGCGCCGCGCTATGGACGCCAAAGGCCCCTCTTCCCCTACTCTCACCACCTCCACTCCACCCTCTTCCTACCCTCACACCCAACCCAGCCTCCGCCAGCCGCTCTACTCTCCCCCGCAGGAGCTACGCCTCATTTGTCGCCCATTTGTTCACGCCTCTTCCTTTCACCCCTCGCGTCAGCCCCAGCCCCCCAACACCTCCTTGGCCCAACCCCTACTCACTTTGCCCTTCGCTACCTAGTGGGTGTTCGCCTTTGCCCTATTAGACCTGCCCCTCCTCCGCATTCAGCTTTTGTTGCCTCCTGACCTTGAGGGGGGCGGCTATTGTCCCATCTGAACCTTGCCCTCAGCTACTTTGCCCAAGGCTTCTTTACTCCTCACCCCTGCCCTGTTGCCAATCAATCCCAACAGGCACTCCACTCCACAGCTCTGTCAGAGCCACCCATCGAGTGTGCTCAGCGGAGTGCCAAGACTGATCCACAGGCCTGCTATGATGAAGTGTCTTAATCCTCTTAACCCACCACATCAGCTGTCTTTTTGTTTCGTACACATCGCGCCCCTTCACCCTTCAAATCCTCATTCACGCTCCTAAAAACTAACTCCCATTGCAGAATGGGCTAGGCTGCATTAAGTTGGAATGAGGGAAAGGCGAAAAACTCTGCTCCTTTTTCTCCTGCTGCTATTAGTTTGTGAAGGTAATGCAATTTCTTCACTCATGGACTTGTATGGGAAGCTGAATGTTTGAAGGCCTAAGCTGTGCCGTGGAAAGCTGTGCAGGCTCCTTCACCAATGGTTTGGGGAGGCTGAAAGTGGTGTCCGGTAGAAATGCTCGCTACTGCCTTCTGCTAGCCGCCTACCTGAAGTGCCTCAAGGCCACCGCCAGAGCTTGTCGGGGCAACCTCAAATTCCACGGTCTTAGGGTCCGCTTTTCCTATCCTTTCTTGGCTTAGGGAAGTTAGAGAAAAAGTTGCAGAGCTTAGTGAATCGAGAAGAGCGAGAGCTCAACTGCACCGCCTTTCTGAAGAGCCAAGACGAGGAGAACCTCCAGGGCTGTCTCTTCCCCTACCTTCAGGCGCCCTCTGACACCCATCTCTTCTGCTCACTGCACGGGGATCCTCATCTAAGGCATGCATCCTTTGCCACTGTTGGTTGTTTAGATTTAGACTCAGAAAGAGGAGTTTCTCAGGAGTTTCGACGGAGGGCATTCAACGTGCGCTGCCGAGGGTGCCTGGCCGTTGATCGAGAATGCCTACCTGGCTGTCCAGGTGACCAGCGAGCGTTTGCGTTCCCATCGCTTCGCCACTGCTCTCTCAAAGGTCTCTTATCTTCTTCTCTCCCTCCTCAGCCTAAGTCGAACAAAACCTCCCACCTCAGGTGACGGTGCTGGTGAAAGCAGTGGCGGGGTGCACGGGAGAGAAGCTGTATGAGGCGGAAGGGGGTTTGGAGCTGGGATCGGTGTTCATGGATGGTTCCGGACGCGACCCCAGAGACGTCGTCCGCATCCGCCCCGCCAGCCCCCACTCCGTCCAGCTACACCTCGACCATGTGGCCACCAGCGTGAGCATTCACCGCCACGGGCCTTGGCTTTCGGTCCACGTACACATGCCCCAGCAGGTTCGCCTCCTCCCCATCAACCCTTCCTCCCTCTCAAAGAAGCAGGAGAGAATGGTTCAGATTGTGGAGGAGGCGACGGCGGCGGACTCTCGCCAGCTGTGTCTGGCGGGCTGTCCTCGTGACCTGCTCGTGCCCATCGGCCAGTTCCTTTCCGCCCCCACACGCTGGGCCCAACATTGGCAGCTCCCGCCGCCTCTCCTTCCCCTCCCACAAGTAGCCAGCCCCCTATTCCTCTCATCCTTCAAGGGAGCAACCGGCGTTTGACATTGTAGGCGGTGGAGGAGTGCTCTGGTCTGGTGGGCGGGTTCCTAGATGCCTGCGTTTTCGACGTTCTGGTGAGCGGAGAAACGGAAGCGTCGGTAGACTCTGCGAAGGCGGCACAGGCCAGCCTGCAAACCTGCCTGCCCCAAGAGGCCTTGAGTCGACGCAGAGACCTGGCCATCTATCGCCATTTGGCCGAGCATTTGGACCTAGTCGATTCCTCTCCTGCTTTTCAACCCCTGCTCACCGTTGCCGCCACTTTGCTATTTATGATCTAGGGATTCTTCGCCTTGCGTATCATTGACCTCAATGCAATAGATGCAATGCCTTGACCTCAATGACTGCAAAAGCACGGGTGATCTCTTCTGCCTGCATCCAGTCCGCCCTTTTTCCGTCTGCCTTTCATTTCTGCCAAATATTTGCCTTCACATGGTGCAACTGATTGTAAATAGAACAATGCCTCCAACGATTCACGATAAATAATCCATGCTCATTTGATATCTAGTTATCAATGATGTAAGAAATAAATGCAACGAAATAGACACACCTACTTGGTTCATGGGGTGCAAAAATAAGTTAGAGCGCAAGAGAGGGGGGTACCTAAAGGGGGAGGGGGTGAGATGAGAGTGATGATGAGAGAAGCGGTGGTGTGAATGTTGGGCAGGCAGGCTGTGCTGGCATCTCTCCCTCCAGCTCACTTCCCTACAATTAGCATAGGCCCTTCCCCTCTCACACCACCGCTTCTCCTATCGCCTAGTGCATGAAGGAAACCTTGGATAGACGGCAAAGACTCCCCGCCAAAACCTGGCTTTGGAGGGGCTGGGAGAGCGCGGTGGTGTGGAGGAGAGGGCATGGGAAGCAGAGTGTGGGAGGAGAGGGTTACATGAGGGCACAAATGCGGGTCTTGATCCTGGCCTGGTCCACGTCGGAGGAGATGCTGGTGGCGCGACTCCCGGTGTCCGCGGCCTCGAAGCGCGGCTCCCGCGATTCTACGCGCCCGCCGCGGCCTCGATTCTCCTCTACGCCCAGACGTTGGTTGTTTATCTTCTCCTTGGTCACCGTCGTTGTCGTCGTCTTTATCGTCTTCGATGTCCTCTGGCTGTCCTCCTTGCTGGACTGCTTCTCCAAGTTGTTTGCGGTTTTTCCGATGTCATTCGCTTTGCTGACGTTGTTTGCAGCGGGAGCACTGTTCACAGTGGCTGCATTGGTGGATTGGATGGTTTCAGTACTTTTGAGTTTAGGTGGCTTGGCTTTGGCGGGGGTTTTGCTGTCTTCGCTGCTGAGGGTGGTGTTGGTGGTGCTTTTGCTGGTCTCCGTGTCTGCTTTGGACGGGGCCTGGGCAGTGGGGCTGCTGCTATTCGTCTGCTTCGTCTCCGTCCCAAGCTTTGGCTTTGGACTGGACGTATCTGAGTCGGTGACAGCGGTTGTTTTAGTGGTGGTTGTTTTGGTGGTGGTGGTGGTGGAGTTGTTGTTGGCGATGGTTGAGTCGGATGAAGGTTGATCGTCGTTTTTCTTGCGCCCACTGCCAGCCTCATCAATGGTAAGACGATTTGAAGTACCTTTGCCGATGGAGGGGAGCGGCGGTGTCTCGTTCTTCTTGGACTTCAAAGACTCCTTCAACCAACACCGTCGTCGACGGAGGGCCAAAGGCGATGAGAAGAAGCAAGCGAGGGGAGGAAGAAATCCGAACCACTTTCTGATTCACCTGCTGCTCCAGTATCTCCTTGGCGTCGTTCCGGATCTTGTCTTTTGGCCCACGCTCACGGTCCGCTTTCTGACATTATTACAGCTGTGTAAGTAAACTAAACAAATAACGATTTCAATCAGCATAAAAGTAAATTTAGATTTGCATAGACTTGTTTTTTAATGACAATTTTTCCACCATAGTTTGTCTGAAGCCTTGTCAGAAACTTGTGCGACAAATTTAGATAATTTTTAGTTAGATAAAAGATATACATAAATTCATTTTTAGAAAATGTTAAGCTGTGTTGACATTGGACAGCTGTGTTGCTAAATTGTTGACATTGGAAATCGAGCGAAATCATCTGAAATGGGAAAGTGTGGTAACCTTGCCGCCTTCGGGTATGCCAAGTTTGCCGGCCGGCAGCCCGTTCATCGCAGTCTCCTGTTGCTTCACCACCTTATCTCCTTTACTCTATCCTCACAGTGAGCAGATGACAGTGGAGGGTACCTTCTGCGCCTTCTGCTTGACCTTTTTCTGCTGTGCGCGGACTTCCTCCTCGTGCTTCTTGATGTTGGCCGCGATCTCAGCCTCCATGAGGTCGGAGGCGTTGGACTGCGTGTCGTCGTCGGAGCCATGCGGGGTGGCCGTTTCCGCGCGTGAATCACTGCGTGAACCGTCGGACATGGAGGATCCGGCGTCGGAGCGGCTGATGTGCGAGATGGACATGCGGGACATCTGGCTCTCCCGCGTCTGGGCCTTGCTGTCCGCGTCGGCGATGGGTGTGTAGATGTCGTTGCTGACCTCCTCGTCCGAGTCCGCCGGCTGCTCGATCGGGTTCAGCCGACAGCGCGCCGGCCCCGACTTCTTCAGCAGCCCGAACGCCTCCATCTCACCCTTGCCCTGCACAATTTGGCTAAGTATGGAAGGAGTGTGGCTGAAAGGAGTATGGAATGAGGGAGGCCTTGAGGTTGATCTTGCCGCGGTTCTCGAAGCGGAAGGAGCCGGGGGCTACGCGCTGAAGACTGCTCTTCGTTGGTTCGCCCATTTGGATGGACATCACCGTCTTATTGTGGGACTCCATGCGCGAGGCACAGTTCACCGCATTCCTGTTTCACCTGCCTTGATCAAGGTTTGGCTTGAGGCAGTAAATTGACAACCCAAAGAGGCAGTAACGAGGCGACTTTTGACCCACAACACCGCCCACCACAGGACCACTGTACATCCCAATTTTCACCTGTATCCAAGGATAGAGATAATTGAATTTAGAGAGAAGTCGTTTTTGATGGCATTGTACCTGGACTTTCTTGCCTCCGCGCAGGATGTTCTGCGGAATCTCCTTCACTCCCTTGATCATATCGAGAGCCGCATCAGCTACGTACTCTAAACACTTTGGCCACTCCATCACAAACTTTTCAAATGCCATATGGGAACCAGCGTGGTATGGGGTGACAGTAGGGACACCGCAGCTGACCATGTAGCACTCCCCTATCGTTTCAACCTAATGGCAACACCAATATGCTCTATGAACTTTGGGAGCTGGGCAAGGGACCTTGTATATTCCGTGTTTGCTTATAATATCGTCAAATGTAGAGTAGATGTGGTTGAGTAGGTTCACCACGTCCATGGCTGGCATGTCGCTGGTGAGCCCGTTGAAGTCCACCACCTTGGCGAAGGCGATGGTCGCTTCCTGGAGCGATTAGAGATAAGTGGAGGTGAGGAGGGAGTAGAGAGGATGTGACGTCGAAGCTCTGGACGACGGAGACGGAGCCGGTTTCGGAGTTGACGAGCATCTTGGCGACGTCGCGCGGCATCATCTGCTCCAGCAGCTCCCGTGCCTGCTTCTTGGCCACGTCGATGTCCGCCACCATCGCCTGCAGCGCCTTGCTCTTCTCCTTCTCCTGCAATTCTTCTGCCACCCTTCTTTTCTCTTCTTCCTTTGCCTGCCTGCCTCTCCAACCCCCTCAAGCAGCATCTTCAGCTCGTCCGGCTTCTGAGCCGAGGCCATGATGATCTCCCGGTTGCAGTCCGCCGTTGAGTAATCTTACGACCAATGATAAACTCAACTTTCCACTGTCACTCTCAGTCAACCTTACCATCTATGTAGAGGCCCAGGTCGAAAAGGGTGTCCATGTTGTGCACCCTATTGGACTGCTACTGTTTTGTTTATTTCTTGGAAAAGGGGGAAAGGTGTACGTGACTGTTGGTAGATAGAGCATGAGCTCCATGCTCCTGAGGTAGACCATGGGGCCTCGTGTTTCCAAGTAAGGGCGTTCATCCTCCGTCGCCTCCTCGTCTTCCTCCGCCTCGTCTAGCAAAAAGCAGTACTTCATCTTCCGGAAGAAGTTGGGGATGGTGGGAAAGGAACGCTCGCCAGTGTCCTGGACCTCAACCTCGTCCTCCACCGTCTCGTTCACCTTGAACACGATGGCCTGAGCGTCCTTCTGCTTTGCGATCGGCGTCGTGGACTCCATCTTGAACACGTTGTTCAAGTGCTGCTTCACCTACCACCCCTTCTCATCTCTCCCCTCTCAATATCTCCAGTCTCATCGGAAAGCATACACCATCCCAGGTGAACTTGATCAGAGGTCGAAGCAGCTCAAACTCTTCGTCAATCCTGCAAGGAGACTCAGAGTCTTTCGTTGCCAGCCTGAGACTAGGCACACCGCTTGCCCTCCAGGTCAGGGACGATTTTGTTGATGGCGTTGCCGACGAGTGCAATCTCCATCTTCTTGTTGAAGGCGATGAAAAAGGGGAACATGGAGAGGAAGGCGAAGGAGTCCACCTGGCAACCGAAACCGATGGATTGGCTGGGGCTGAGGTCTGAGTGAAAGAAAGAGTACGGGAAGAAATTCGTTGAGTGAGTTGCTGCGCTCTCGCAGTGTGCGGTCCACCTGAATGGCGGAGTTGTCGAAGCTGATCTTGAGCAGCGTGAAGGTGAAGCTCCCGCGTGTCTCCCGCTTGAACACGGATATCTCCACGTCCTCAATCCAGACGAGCTGAGGGAGAGGAAGAAAAAGAGCAGGGTGACCTGGTCATAGAAGAGCTTAGCGATTTCCTTGAGCTGGCCCATGACGTAGGAGACGTAGCCCTTGCGTCTTGAGCGGTAGTGGAGAGTGAGGCCGTTGCTGTTCTCCCGGTCGCAGTAGAAGCTGGGCGGGCGGATGCGAGGGTAGCTGAGAGGAGACAGGCAGGTCGATGAAGCCTCAAGGTGAGAGGAAGGCACGGGACAAAACGGAACCTGAAGCGGAAGTATTCGTGGAGATTGTCGAGGCCTTTGAGAAAGTCGCCCATGCGTCGACCCATGACCTTCATCAGGTCCCCGTAGCCATACCTGCTTCCGCCAGCTGTTTAGCGGGGCTGAGCTGGAAGGGCGGGCTTACTTGCAGATGAAGCGGACGAAGTACTGGCCGGCCAGCATTCCGATCTCCTCCGCCGTCCGCCCAGTCACCTGGCAGGGCAGGGCAGCACTCTTTCGTAGAAGGCAGAGAACCTCGGCAGATAACCTCGGCGGTGATGCGAAGTAGGTCGGGCGCGATTCGTTCGCTGTAGCGCTCGTGAGAAGAGAAGGCCGTTCCCTCCAAGGTCGCTTGCGCCAGTACCTTGAGAAAGGCTTTGCCTGAACTGTATCTGGAAACGCAGCGTAACCTTGGCTAGGGTCTCCTTTCCGAAGTAGTCCTCGATCATGAACTGGACGCCGGCTATGATGATGCCGTACATCCTGGTCCCGGCTCAGTTGGGCCCAGTTGGGAAATCAACGGCTCTGGTGTGAAGAAGCAGGCCACTCACTCCCTGCACCCAGCGTCCTTGGCAACAGCTTTTGGAAAGAGGTTAGAATGATTGGTCTAAGTGCTGGTGCTCCCGAAACGGGCACTAATGGCTTCCGATCATCTTGGGCATGCGGAAACTTTTAGCCTTGCGCATCCGCCGTCCAACTCTGCTTGCCTCCTTCCTTCGCTTGTCAATCTTTCTATCAACCCTCAGCCAAACATCAATTTCAGCTAATTCTACTTCTTTTAAAAACGTCTCTACTGAGTCGACTCAATCGAATAAAATACAATCCCACTAAGGACAAAAGGCTGAGTTACTAACAAGGTATTACTCCCACGCAGTAATTGTGGTTTCAGACGTAACAGAGGCCCGCCCAGTCTGGTTACCCTGACTGTAAGACAGCAAAATACAATCATACAGCATTCAAAAATATATTTGAAAACTCAAACTGGACCTGGCTGGAAGCCGAAGAAAGGTTGAGCTGGGGATTGGGTTGATCCATAAGATCATTATATCTGGTACCATCGGCAGGCCAAATGTGGTCTCTTTTCTCCAAAATTTTGAATTGCCTCGAGTAAAAAGTCAAGGAAATACAATTTCTACTAGTGGAATCTGCTGCTTGGACAGTTGCATTTTGTTTTTGGCGCGCAGTTCAGTGTCTCTTTCCATGCGCGCCCAAAACAAAATGCAGATGACGCAGCAGATTCCACTAGTAGAAATTGTATTTCCTTGACTTTTTACTCGAGGCAATTCAAAATTTTGGAGAAAAGAGACCACATTTGGCCTGCCGATGGTACCAGATATTTCTTCCACTTTTAACATATTATATAACATATAAATACAAATTTTATATTTCTGGTTATTTTTTTAGTAACGATTTTATTGGATAAATGAATAAAAAATAAACAAAACTTATTTAAATAAACTTTTTTTAATAAAAATAACAAGAAGAAAACATTTGAAAATAAAAAGTACAATGCAAATATATTGGCGAATTAAAATTTTTGGGAATTTTTCTTGGGTTACAAAATTTTTGGGGATTTTTTTTTGGTTCTTGAGTTCTTGGCAATCGATATTAGGGAGAAAAGAGCTTTTATTTAGGCCTGCCGACGGTACCAGTAATTTTCTCATCTTGAAATACACAAAAATTAAAGTGAATCCATGAGAAGGATTCGAACCTCCTAGATTCATTCAGCAGTCCAATCGCTAGCACCACTACACCACTGGTGCATATGACTTCTTGGTGTAACTGAAAAGCTAAATACATGAGGCCTAGGGACCCGGGGAAGGGGGTTGGGGGGGGGGGGAATGAATACCTACTATCGTCCATTGAATAGATGCGGAGAAGAAGAAGAAGGAGAAGGAGAAGGAGGAGGAGTTCGGAAAGTCCATTTGTCAAAACCATTTGCAGAATATCCATACCGCAGAAAAACTTTTGCAAAGAACCAGTTGTTGTAGAAGAAACATTTCGCAGAAAAACCAATTCGCAGAAGAACCAATTCGCAGAAGAACTATTAAGCTGAAGAATCATTTTCACCTTGAGTGCCAATTAGAATTTGTATTCCTTTGTCAAGCTCAGCAAACAATTTTCACCTACTCTAATCCAGTCGATCCTTTGGAAATTTAGGTTTCTGACGTTTTAAAAAATAGTTTGATATAAACAAATAGTTAACCAGTTTTTATTGTTTTTATTCCCCTAATATTCAAAAAAAACTTTATTCTAGTTTTAATACCGCGTATTTTTACAAAATGCGAAGCGCATAAAGTGGCGTTTTTGGTTAGGAATAACTCTTTTGCTGGGAAGTTGGTATTATGCATCGCTAGCTCTGGTGCTCAGAGAGCGATACCAGTTGGAAGTCCTGTATCGGTTTAGAATTGAGGGCACAATTTGAGTATCTAGCTATGCCAATAACCGGAGCTGCTGGCCAAATATCTATCTTTTGGGGTTCGTTTGCTGTCACAATTTTTCGACGCCCTCGACCTTATCATTTGCGGTATTCCTAACCAGACAATGATATACTTTGAGATGGTTCGTAATAATATCATATTTCTGCCACTATTTCGATATTATTTTGATATAACTTAGCATACCTACCCTCTTTTTAAAATTGAGTTGAAATCGCAACGGCCATCCTGAAGGCTTTTCGGTATATCGCTTGAAAAAATTCTGATGTGGCAGTAAACATCAGTTACAACTTTTTGAACCGTGCCAACGAAGAATGAACTCATTTATCCTCCTATCTTGTTGGATTTGAGACCTAGACTATTCCATATCACTTTTGCTTTATAGATTTATTATTATTATTTTCAATTATTTAAAATTTCACTTCCAGTTTCCAAGTTTAACCAGTCTATAACTATGTATCAAGATTGGATAGTTGTAACTATTATTTTTCACTTAAATACTTCGATTGACTTTTCATTTGTTCCAAATTTTGTCATTTTCTCCAATTAATGTAGAAGAGTCTAACTCAATGCAATGCAATACTTGAACAACGCAACTTTCCTTTCAATAAAACGAAAAAAAAATCCATCTTTGACGCATTTTCGTAGTAATCAGATTTTGAAGTTGTGTTTCTTTCTACATTCATGTTCATTTATTTATTATTATTATTCATTTATTTATTTATTATTTATTATTATTCATACATTTCTACATTCTACATTCATTCTACTGTTGCAAAAGAGTGGGAGAAAAATTAGGCAGAGAAGTAGTAGGGAGGGTAAGAGAGGAGGCAGTGGCAGAACCGCCAGGTGTCGCCTGGGGCGCTTGGAGGCGAAGGAGGAGGGGGCAGGGAGGGAGGGAGGAAAAGGGGCTTTGACGCCTTCCTTCAGTTTAGGAGGGAAGCTTGCAGGCAGAGAGAGCCAGTTGGCCATCCCCGTCCTCCTCGCCTTCATGTCCAGCCCTCCGCTCTCCACCGCTCCAGGCACCAGGTTATGCCGCTCAGCCTAATCCCATTCTCCTCCGCCTTCTCCACCGCCACTCCCCCTACTGCACCATCGGGAGGGAGGAGTGGCGGCGGGGTGTTAGGAAGGAGTGAATAATTGAAAGTGGACTGACTCCGTTGGAGCGGTTAAAGCCGGCGCGGCCTAATGAAATCCTGCATCTGCAGATAGCCCAGCAGCCACTACAAGCATGCACTGCCTCCCACGCCTGCCCTTCATCCACCTTCCTCTTCACCTCCTCCTCCTGCTTCATCTTGCCTCACTCGGTTCCTGCCCCCGCTTGGCTTCTCTCTTTTTCTCATCACCTCATCACAGGCTAGGCTAATCACATTCTCACCGGCAAAGAGCTGGCCTATAGATCATGCTGAGGCGGATGAAAGCGGCGATGAGGATAATTTATGGCGGAGAAGAGGGTGTTGTAGGCGGAATAGGGTAGAGTTCTCTATGAATACTAGGAAGCGGAGTGGAGTGGAGGCGATACTTGTGCCTTAGCTTGTCACTCCTTGTTTCCCGTCGCCCTAATGCCTCTTTTGCTGCCTGGCGCGCGTTTTATGCCGCCCGACATAGCCTAACGATGCCCAGCCACTCTCACTTTTTCACTCTTTCCTCTCCCTCCACAAGCATCCTTCTCCTCTCCCGGTTTCGCCAACCAATCTGATCATCAGCCATGTGAAGTATGACAAAGGCGCAGGGCGTATGGAGAAGGAAGGGAAGAGAGATGAGGGCGTGGGATGTGAGGGGCGTAGAAGAGCTGATTCAGGAGCTGCTGGTGGTGGCCTGAAGTGGGCGTTGGAGGGGACACAATGGGTGGAGGGAGACATCGGGGGAGAGGGGAGATGTGAGGGTGGGATGGCTGGGGGAGGATGCAACTAGGAGGTGTCGGCTTAGCCAAGGCTCTGTTGCTGCTTCTGCTCTGCTGGCTACGTCGCTTGGGGAGGGGGGGACTGGGAGTAGGTGGAGAGGCGGTGGTTTTAGGTGGAGAAGAGGGATGTCAACAGGGCTTAGAGCCATGGCTTGGTGGGCCAGCTCTCGAGGAGTGCTGGCTGAAGGAGGGAGGCGGTGGAGGAAGGCAGCTTTTGCCTCCCCTGCTCTCAAAGGGCGGCCACCTCAGTGAGTGGTCCTGGGCGGGGGTCCTGAGATTTCCGAGACCTCTTTCTGGGCTAATGAAGACGGCTTAGTCCCACTCCTCCTCACCCATTCTCCCTCGCGCTTCTCCTCCTCCTCCTCCCCCTTCTTGCTAAGTCCGTCTCAGCTTTGCGCCGCCACCCACAGCCTCACTCATACACCTTCTCATGCTCCCCGCAAGCAGCCTTGGACACGAATAGCCCTTCTTTTTGCCGAAGGAGTAGAAGATGAAGGGGTGGCCAGGGAGACTATGGGTAGAGGAGGCTGCTGATGGAATTAGCGAGGATGCCAGTCAGGTGCTTGCGTAACTCACACTCACCTCTCCCTCCCTCCCTCCTACCGTCCACCCACTCCCCCTCCTCCTCCCCCTCGCCCCAGCAACCTCTCAGGCCCTGGACATGAAAAACGGGGATCTGGCTCCATTAGGGAAGGTCTTCACCTGAAGAGCCTTCACCTACAGCCCATTTCCATGCTCTCACACCGTTCTTCACGCAAAATGCTCACCACTGACTAGCTGACTGCAAAAAGAGGGAAGAAACATAGATTTTGCTTGGGGTTGGCATACTAACGGGGTTTAGAGGGAACGATTAACGGATGGCTGCTAATTGGATTAGTGTCCCCCCGCGGTCGGCGTCCTTGTCCGCTTTCGGCCTGCCCAATCTCCTTTGCAGGGCGCAGGAGAAGAAACGAGGCCTCTTCTCCCTCTCTCTTCCACCGCAGTTAGCATCGATTCAGACGGGAACCTTAGCCTTCCACCGCCGCGTCTCTGGCCTCACTTGACGGCCTTAGATTACAGCACCATGCCAGAGACCATGCCCCACCCTCCAGCACCACAACCAATTCATCCGTCTTCAAGGACAGGCCCCGGCTGCCAATGCGAAGAGGGCCGGGTTTTTTGGGGCTGAAGGGTGGAAGGTGATTAGCCGTTAAGCGTTCCCCGGGGAGGCCTCTGGTGAAGAAGCCTCTCGGTTGGGCGGAGGGACAAACAGAGGTCGACGAGGCGAGAAGCGCCTGCATTTGACCCTCAACTGGGGGCTGGGCTATTTGGCCAGGGAGGGAAGGGTGAGGAGAGGGCAGGGAAGGGCTTTGCATATTATTGTCCTCTTCTGGTAGCCGCGGCCGCGACCCTTGAGAAGTCAGAACGAGAACACGAGCCCAGCACAACACGCCCTTCACTACTACCACCCCCATACAAAGCAACACCACTCATTTGCCAAACAAGCCTCTCCTTCCCCCTCGCCCAGATTGGGCCTCGTATAGGCTGCTCGGAGTGTTGCCAGGTGCTTGTTTGGCGGGTGGGCGATTAGTGGGGCAATGAGTGTGTAATGGGAGGGTGCACGGAGGATGTCGCCAAGTACCCGCGTCCTCATCCATCATGGGGCCTGTGGATGCTTGCTTTGCTGGGCCTAGCTGCGGAGGCGGTTGAGGAAGGAAGGTTGGATGAGGTGCTGGAGAGGGAGTGGGAGCAAGCTCAGAGGTGCTGGCTGGAGAGGGGAACAGAAGCTTAGCGGCTCCCTCCATTAATTGGAACGGCTGTCAAGCTCTCTTCCATTAGCATGATCTACGACCTCTCCACCTCACCTCATACACATACACACACCCGCGCTCAAATAAATGCACCGCCCTTCTTTCAACCTGGGGCTATGATTCATTGTTATTTCAATCTTCATAGATGATGGAAAGTTAGAAGAAGTAGTAGGGGTGTGTATGAGTAGTTTGCGAAGTTGAGGGTGGTCAGTGGGTGGACACAGAGTAGTAAGGGAGGGGTTGGAGGGAAATGATCTTCGATCTTGGCAGGCAGGGAGTGCGAGGGAGGGTTTGGGACGGCTTCCGAGTGGGTCTGGCGGAATATGAGTTTTAGGAAGCTCGCCTGGGAGTTTCCGGAGTGCCCCGCCCGGCCCCGCCCCGCCCCACTCTCTCCCAGTCCCAGCCCTGATGGCCGCGCAAAATGCGGATCAGACTGCTTTGGGATGAGAGAGTCGCTTTTTCCCTCCGCCTCCTCTTTTTGCCTCTCCCAGCCCAGCTGCCTACGATTGCCCTTTTAGGGCCAACCACCGAACTGACTGGGCATTTAGATTTATGCAAAACTAATAGTCGATCAACGCCGAAAGAAAGATTTTTTCAAAAATCAAAATAGTAGGTTAAGAGAACATCTTTTGAGAAACAGTAAATAAGTGTTGGGTTTTTGTTCACTGCGGTGCTAATGCGATGCGGGGAGGGCGATGGATGAAGAAAGGAGGTCAGCGCAAGGCCTGACGTCACAAAAAATGCAGAGGCTTTGGGAGGGTGTTGGGCGGCGTCTCTCGCAGTGTCAGCCTCCCTCCCTTCGCTGTCTGTCCCCTGCAGCGCTCAGTGAGGCCTAATTAATCCACTCCGCCAGGGCCCGCCTCTCTCCCTCTGCCTTTGACACTTCTGTTTGCACACCCACTAGCCCCCCTCCCCCCTCTAGCCTGCCCCCTGCAGTGCTCCTTCACATCTGCCTCCGCAGCTACACTCCATCAAACTCTCCTCCTCCACAGGACAACGGAAGAAAGACAATAAAGGCATGCAAAGAAGCAGTGTATGCAGGGTGGAGCGAGAAGCGACGATGGAGAGGACGACAGAGACGAGCCTGGGCAGAGCCTTACCAGCGCAGCTATGCAAATCCACCTGTACCCTGCTCTAAGTAGAAAGGTAGCTGCTGGAGGATGTGAGATGTTGACAGGCGATGTTGGGGGGAGGGAGTCTGCCGGAGTTTGACCAGCTGGTGGCCTCTGAGGTGACGGCGATGCTGGACGAGCCCGTCTACATGCACTGCAAGGTCAAGCGACAGGGCGACTTTGAGGTCTCCCCTTCTTCGGACTAAGCTGCTCATCCCTAGTGCAGGGCGGTGGTCGAAAAGGTGTGAGAGAGCATAAAGGAGAGTCTGAGTAGTCCTATGGACCATAATGGGTAGAAAGGCGAAGGGTGGGAGTGTGTGGGGCGCGGGAAGAAGATGAGGAGGGGCTGGACATAATGGGGGAGTGGGGCTGGTGCTCTTTAGCCGACCATCATCTGTCAGAAAGCAAGGGGCAGAGGGGGAGGACTAAGAAGAAGGACAGGGAGAGTCTTGGCGGCGTCAAGTCCCCCGGGGTTGGAGGAGAGGAGAAGGAGAAACTCGCCTTTGCCCTCCGCAATTTCCCTAGCGTTCATCGCTTTTCCACTGAGGCGGGCTGGGGTTGGGGAGGGAGGGAAGGAAGGAAGGGATGAACTCTTCTCCACTACTTTACCCACTGGCCACTATGTGGCTTCAGTAATAATGAAAACTCCTACATGAACAATTTAAAATGTCGTATGCAGCTGAATACTAAAGGATGAAAAAGCAATGCACAGGTTGCTTGGATGCGTGAGAAGGATCAGCAGCTGCTGACAGTGAACGAAGAAACCTTCACCAAGGACAGTCGATTCTACATTTCACATAGAGCAGCGGACAACGACTACCTCCTCGTCATCAAGTACCCCTCGCCTACCCCAACTTTCCATCCATTGCTAATCACATATCCCCTCTTTAGATTTGCCAAGAAAAACGATTCGGGCGTCTACGAATGCCAACTTTCCACTGAGCCTCCTCAGAGCTTTCACATCAACCTTACCGTGCTCGGTTACATCTCAATCACCTATGCCCTTTCATAGAGAATGATAAAAGTTTCTTGACTGAGCCTTCTGATTGAACTAGGCCCAGAGTTCTTTCACCTGTAAGGGGTTGATGTGGGAGTGGTGGGAGTGGTGGGAGTAGGTTGAGCGCCAATCCCATCCGTCCCATCGCATCAGGAGCCAGCCCCCTTCCCCTCCCGGCAATTTATGCATACACAGGGTGCAGCCTTCACGGTAGACAGGCCACCGCCCATACAAACATACCCCTTCCGCCCATTCAGACGTCAAATCCTCCCCTCTCTGTCAGTAGCCTGGAGTACTCCCCTTTTAGGCGCTTCATGGTCACTACCTGGCTCATTCCCCTCTTCACCCGCTCTCCCAAATAGGATCCGGATCCCCACTCCCAAACCGCCCCCTTCTACCGCCAATTTTACATCCCCTCTCACAAAGGCCTCACATGCCTTCACTGCCTTTTGTTCTCCGGCCTCTAGAGGAAGACCACCTATTTTGGCCAACCTACCGCACCCTATGTTTTCCTGCACCAAACTCATCCGAAAAATGGCATGAAACACTGATGCACTCCAGCTTCCTGTGCCTAGCTAGCAGCTCTCTTTTCAATCGTTGCAGAGCGCACGGTGGAGGTGAAACGGAATGAACCCACCTCGCCTCTCGCCAAGTCCAAAGGTTAACGCTTTTGTTTGCTTCTAGCCCTGGACTTTTACGCAAATGAAAACGTTCTAGCTTTTCGTTTCTAGCTTCCAGCTTGAGTTGCCTGCAAGCACATGAGCTTTTTATGTTAACGATTTGTTGTGCATTGCTCTTTGGCATGACTCAGCGACCTAAGTAGGCCACTAGATAAGTCCTATAAAAGGCTGGGAAAGAGCAGAGGGTAGGGGAGGGATGTGGACAGACGGTATCAAAACAGAGCGGTCTGGAGACGCGCCCTTGTGACTAATTGGCGGTACTGGGCTCATCTTTCCGGAAGCTGGCTGGACTGCACTGGAGCCCTTCCTCCATCCCCGCATGAGAGGGGCTTTATCGGACTGCCAAGTGGCCTTCATGCCCCCTCCCCCCTTGCGACTCCTATTCCCCAGCCCCACTCACTAATCACGCCTCCCTACTGACCACCGCTAGCCTCCAGCCTTCCTTCTCCCCAAGGAACCTCCCAGCTTTCCCTCTTTCCGCCCATATTGTCGTCCATACACCACTCTCCATAATCACGCCCACTTTACAAACGGAAACATCCTCCAACATCTGACTGCTGGAAATAGGAAGAAGGAGCAAAGCATGAAGTGCATGCAGTGGAATTGCAGAACATGAAGCACGACTAGGCACCGGGACGAAACGGGTAGAGGCTGGAGATAGGATCAAACTGAACTGCGAGATCACTCGCAAATCCTTCGACGACCCCTTGCCGGACAGCGTGGACTGGACTCTCAACGCTACCCACATCGACACTTACAACACCAACAGCAGATATATTTTTCACGCTTTTCTTCAGTTTTATGTATTCTAACTACTTCGTCAAGTGCTCTCTCACTTAGGATCGAAGAAAACTCGCCTTCTAACAAAAGTCCGCCTCCGCGAGCTCCAGAAAAAAAATATAACACGAGGATTACCCGCCAGACAGACACATTCAACGACCTCAAAACGAACTCAAAGAGAAGACAAAGGAGGGGGGAAGGAGAAAGAAGAAAAGCCTCCCTCACGCCCCGACACACCCCCCCCCAATCCCCTCATCCCCTCCTCCTCAACCCCCCCACACCCCCCTCCCTCCCATCCCCAACACCACACCCCAATACCAAAAAAAGAGCAGCAAAAAACGCAAACGCAACCCCCAAAAGGGCACAAACTCCCCCCCCCACCCCCCCACCCGAAAAACACCATCCCACCCACACCACCACCCCATCCCACCCCCCACACCACCCCCCCAACCCACCAACCAACACCGCTTCAATGTCCAGCGGCTCTGTAGTCCATGAGTGACAAATTTATGCATATGTTGGGATCTATCCACGTCGACTGTGCCAATTCTTCAGAGGTTTTCATCATCTAGCTGATAACCCATTTGGTTCTCTCCAGCGTGATCAACTTCTTAATTACTGCTTCACATCTGCCATTGGCCTGCTGATTTCTAGCGCTAGCTGTTTGGACTGTGCCTCCCAGCATGGTTATTACTTTCCGGAATAATTCACTTGTGAACACACTTCCAGCATCAGCTCATATCGTGTCTGGCATTCCAAACAGTGCCACCACATATTCCACAAATGGCTCAGCCACATGGGCTGAGTCCAATTTTCGAAGTGGGATTGCAAATGGATCTCTGGATCTGACGCAGACCACCATTAATTTGGCCACATTTCTGCTAGAAGTTATGGGAAAAGAGCCCACTATAACGCATTGGACGTGTTGAAACACATCTCTAGGCCATGGGAGAGTGATTGGCTCTGGTGCTGTTTTGCGGTTCGCATTTTTCATCCACGCACATAAGGCACAAGCCTGAGCATATTCAGCTGCATCTCTCCACATACCACTCCACCAAGTGAAGGATGCCAGGTGAGAGAGCATTTTTTCCGCCAACTGATGCATTCCAGACCATGGCGCATCGTGAAATTCAAATAGGATGGGAAGTTGGAGATGTTGTGGGCAAACTGGCACCTCTTTTAGGTGTAGCCTTTTCAACAACACTCCGTCTTCACGCAACAGGAAGCCTTGTCTCATCTGTTCCTCTGAAGCCTTCCCTCATTTTAAAAAATCTTTCATTCTTCGTCTGATTTGGTTATCTTCAGACTAAATCATGGCCATTATGCCGCCCAGCGGTCCTTCCGTTTGAGTTGAGGATGAGGATGTGGATGGAGTGGGATCGGCGCGGCCTTGCTCCTCCTCTCCCGGCAGCTCAGGTTCTAGGCCAGCTGTATGAGCGGCATGCTCTTGAATGCCCTCCTTTAGCTCCTTGCCCTTCCCTTTGCGGCATTTCTTTGGGTTTTCCACCAACTTTTGACCTGACCTTAATTCAGCTGGCGAAACTTCAATCGTAGAAATCGAAGCAGACAAAGTGGTTGTGATGGGATGAGGATTTAGGCTCTCCAACGGATGGAGGCCCTGTCTCTCCAATTGTTCCCTCAACAACGTGTCCCTTTCTTTCAATTGCTCCCTGATTATAACGCCCGGCTTAGGAGTGCTCCTTAACCTGGACAGCCAATCAGCAATCCTTAACCTGGACATTTTTAAGGGATATTGGCTCAATTCAGCACGCCATCTAGCGATGCGTACGCTGTCGCTTTTGCAGGTGAACAGATATTCATGGCTTTTATGATCCGAGTAGACTATGGTGGGTCTTACTGCTGGATAAAATAGCCATTTATGATTTTGTTAAAATGCGAATTTTATCGCAAAGCATTCCTTGTCGAAAATGGGCATATTTTCTTCTGACAATATTGTTCAGTTTGGATCAACAAGGATAGTCTGCAGTTCAGTCAGTCTTTTTGGAGCTAGACACAATGTGGTATATTGTTCAGTTTGGATCAACAAGGATAGTCTGCAGTTCAGTCAGTCTTTTTGGAGCTAGACACAAAGTGGTATTGGGCTGGCGCGAACGGAGCTTTAGCGTAGTGTCAGCGCCCAGCCCCTCTTTTCGACCCAGGTGTACGTTTTGAGGGTTATTGCTAGATCTTAATTTTGATAAGGCTCTTGCTCCTCACAGGAAGCTCCATTCGCTTTGATTTTTGTTGCAATAGAAAGAGCATATGCAAATTGACCAAAACTCGTGAGAAATCGCTCAAAAATTGTAGAATACAAGTCAAAATCACCCAAAACCTCTCCTTCTCCTTCTTCTTCTTCTTCTCCTCCTCCGCATCTATTCAATGGACGATAGTGGGTATTCATTTCTTCCCCCACCCCCCATCCTAGACTGCCTAGACCACATGTATTTTTATTCATGTCTTTAGTAAAACAACTGAGGCATATGCTCCAGTGGTGTAGTGGTGAAAGCGTTTGGCCAGCTGGATGAACTGGCAGTTGGGAGCTCTTCACAGGCACTCATTTTTTTATTTTTGCGAATTTTTAGTTTTTAGCTGGTTCATCGGCAGGCCATAAGTAAAGCTCTTTTTCTCCCAAAAATGGATTACCCTTTAAGTATGCGGCAAAGAATTCTCAAAAATATATTAGTTGCCAGCAAATTTGCATTGTATTTTCATTTTAGAAACTTTTCTTTTTGTTATATTTAGAAAAAGCTTAGTTATTTATTTATTGAGTAAAATATTAACAGAATATATGCCAACAATAAAGAATTTGTTTTCTATACGTTTTATTATATTGTAAAGTAGAAGAAATATTATTCTTACCAAGTGCGGCAGGCCAAATGTGGTTCTCTTTTACTCCAAAATTAGCAATCACCTCCTAGAGTAAAAAGTCAAGGAAATACAATTTCTTCTGGTGGAGTGTTCTGCTCATGTGCATTTTGTTTTTGGGCGCACATGGAAAGAGACACTGAACTGCGCGCCAAAAACAAAATGCAACTGTCCAAGCAGCAGATTCCACTAGTAGAAATTGTATGACTACGTGAAAGCAGTATTTGCAGCAGCTCTGCCAACATCATGCACTACGTGAGAGCAGTCTTTGCAGCAGCTCTGCCAACATCATGCACTACGTGAGAGCAGTCTTTGCAGAAGCTCTGCCCACAACATGCACTACGTGTGAGCAATCTTTGCAGAATCTCTGCCCACAACAAGCACTACGTGAGAGCAGTCTTTGCAGCAGCTCTGCCCACAGCATGCACTACATGAGAGCAGTATTTGCAGCAGCTCTGCAAACATCATGCACTACGTGAGAGCAATCTTTGCAGAAGCTCTGCCCACAACAAGCACTACTTGAGAACAGTCTTTGCAGCAGCTCTGCCCACAGCATGCACTACGTGAGAGCAGTCTTTGCAGAAGCTCTGCCCACAACATGCACTACGTGTGAGCAATCTTTGCAGAATCTCTGCCCACAACAAGCACTATGTGAGAGGTCTTTGCAGCAGCTCTGCCCACAACATGCACTACGTTAGAGCAGTCTTCGCAACAGTTCTGCCCACAACATGCACTACATGCACTACGTCATTTTTTTTATTTTTGCGAATTTTAGTTTTTTAACTGGTACCATCGGCAGGCCATAAGTAAAGCTCTTTTCTCCCAAAAATCGATTACCCTAAGTATGCGGCAAGAAAATTTCTCAAAAATATATTAGTTTGCCAACAAATTTGCATTGTATTTCATTTTCGAAACTTTTCTTTTTGTTATAGATTTTAGAAAAAGTTTAATTATTTATTTATTTAATAAAATATTAACCAAATATATGACCAACAATATAAAATTTGTTTTCTATACGTTTTATACTATATTTAAAGTGGAAGAAATATCTGGTACCATCGGCAGGCCAAATGTGGGTCTCTTTTCTCCAAAATTAGCAATCGCCCTCGAGTAAAAAGTCAAGGAAATACAATTTCTACTAGTGGAATCTGCTGCGTCATGTGCATTTTGTTTTTGTGCGCGCATGGAAAGAGTCACTGAACTGCGCGCCAAAAACAAAATGCAACTGTCCCAGCAGCAGATTCCACTAGTAGAAATTGTATTTCCTTGATTTTTTACTCGAGGCGATTGCTAATTTTGGAGAAAAGAGACCCACATTTGGCCTTCCGATGGTACCAGATATAGTGTTCAGTTTGGATTCACAAGGATTGTCTGTGAGTTAGTGCCATATAGGCTGGTAATGTAAAAGCTATGATTGTACCTAGCGCACCTCCTATTTTAGCTAGGATGATGAAACCACCACCAATCTTTTCCTTTTGGCCTAAGCAATCCAAAAATACGTGCCGTTTTGATCTTAGAGCAAACCAGCAAGGACCCATGCAGTTGACGGCATTTTGAGTTAGAGCCATATAGGCTGGTAATGTAAAAGCTATGATTGGACACTGCACACCATATATTGCAGGTAGGATGATGAAACCACCACCAATCCTAGGATGATGAAACCACCACCAATCTTTTCCTTTTGGTCTAAGGAATCCAAAAATACCTGCCGTTGTGGCCTTAGATCAAACCAGCAAGGACCCATGACGTTGATGGCATTTTAAGTTAGCACCATATAGGCTGGTAATCTGCATTTTTGAGTATGATCAAAAAGTCGGCTGATAAACGAATTTGTTCTAGCCACTTTATTTGTTTTTGGCCTTTTGTTAATTTGTGCATTTGTTCCGATCCCCGTTTTTTATTTATTTGTGCTTATTATTTCAAAATGGACCGGATAAGAAGCTCGTTTTTGTGCAGTCATTGTCTAAGGCCATTAGCGATGCATTTTAGTTTTGCAACTTATACATACATTGTTTAGCTAATTTTATTCTTGTAATTTACATTTTAGTTAATCATATGTCATTTAGTTTCTTCAAGTTTTTTTGAAAAGCCAATCTTTAAGTAGGTTTTTGACAAGGCTTGGATTGTTTAAATTGTGTTCAACTCGGATTTGTTATAAAGTTTAATTAATTTATGCCATTAAATGCCAGCAGTACTCGTTTATGCCATTTCTGGGTACTGATTAATGTCAATTTAAAATTGAATGTTGAGTTTGACGTTAATGTTAATTAACTTATGTAACCACTTCCAGTGCTTAAATCAAATAACGTATGGATGAGGGCGTAGAGTAAAGAATGATGCGCCTGGCAGTGTGAAATAATACATGCACAGAGGAGAGGTGAGGATATTGGAGGAGGTGGTCTCAAACAAATTATATCTCCCCTCTCCCACATCCAGCCAAGGTCACTCATCCTGCCAACTCATATGCCTACGCCAATCTCGAAGATTTCAAGATTATAGGACAGCTTGATCTGATCTGATTTTAGTGATCTGCTTTTGGGATTTCTGGTCTGATATTTAGATTTTGTGACTCGATATTATCATTTTTATCATTTTCAGAGTCAATCCTTCGAAATTGATGAATCCAAAGCCATGAGCATCTTTCTTATTTTCCACACATATTAAAAAATCCGGAATTTGATCCAAATTGAGCTTGCTAGACCAGTCTTTGTTAAATCGGCAAATTTTAAAAATCATGGCTTGGGGTCAAAAATGGGAAAACTGATTTCAGACAATCTGGGCAAGGGATCAAGAAAAATTGATTTTTGGCCGAGTTTTGCTCTATTATGCTACATTATGATAGAAAAAGGTCGAAATAGTCAGTTTTTCGCATCCTAACAATCTGGGCATTTGATCAAAAATTGAAAATTAATGTGTGGTTGACTTTCGCTTTAATATGCTACATTATACCAAAAAGGTCACAATAGGCAGTTTTGCGCATCCTATAAATCTGGGCATGGGATGAAATATTAAAGATTGATTTTTGGATGATTTTTGCTTTAATGCAACAATAATACAGAATCAGTCACAATAATTTGTTTTTCACACACTACCAAGCTTGGCATTGATTTTTGGCTGATTTTGCTTTATAATTGGGCTTGCGCGAGCAGAGCGTTAGCGTAGCGGTAGCGGAGCAGTAGCGCCAAGCCCCTCTTATTGAGCAACACAACCAATTGCAGCTTTCGCAAAGTTTGGCAGGCTGTAGCTCATGCTGCAAATAGGCACAATCGACGCGCCATGGTCGAATTGTTGGGGGTCTTTTTTAAAGTTCGTCCTCTGAGCCATATTTAAAAAGTTATTTCAAAAAAACATTTCAAGAAACAAGTATAATGGCGCAAACCGCAATAGGTGACCGCGAAGCTATCCCTCACAGTTCAGTTAACCAACTATTGATATATTTAAATGCATGAAAGTTTGTCACTCAAGAGGGAAACTCTGTGGTTTCTCCACCAACTTCTAAAGTAAGCACAGATTTGGAATCGTTATATAAGAATTGTGAACAAAAAAACTCAAGTCTTTTGTTCAAATCTTAGTAGTTAAGCCATAACAGAACAAAAAGTAAATTTTCGGGGAAAAAATTATTCCTACTCAAACTATAACAAATCCGCACCCCGCCAGCACCCAAACGACAAACCACCCCAGAAAAAACAGAGGGCCCAATTTCGTTCACCCCCCCCCCCGCTGAATTCGCAGGGCCCCGGCCATTCCAGATACCTACATACATATATATATATACAGACAAAAAGTCAGTTATATGTGTAGACCGCAAACCCCCCCCAAAAGTCCGTCCTTCCATGTGCAGTGTTGCAGAAACTTTGGCTGCCTCTGGGGCTGAGATCTCAACGGTTCTAGGGTAAATCAGACCAAAAAGTGTCAAGGCACCTCTATTTTTGGCATTTCCTGCGTTTTTAGGTCAAAACATCACCTTTTGTCAGTCAAATTATTGTCAGTCCAACGTAAAAATGGATTAATTAATGATAAGAGAGAACCATACTTTTTTGACAATTGATTTGGTCAAAATGTAGTTGGCTCCCAAATTTTGCACAATTCTGCAAAATTCACAAATTTTAAGTCCAAATTTTTGTCCATTTCTTGAAAACTATCATATGTATGTAGAATTAGACCAGCCAGCCGTTGTGACCTTAGAGCGAACCAGCAAGAACCCATGCAGTTGACAGCATTTTGAGTTAGCGCCATATAGACTGGTAATGTAAAAGCTATGATTGGACCTAGCGCACCATATATTGCAGCTAGGATGATGAAACCACCACCAATCTTTTCATTTTGGCCTAAGCAATCCAAAAATACGTGCCGTTTTGACCTTAGAGCAATCACGCCAGGACCCATGCAGTTGACGGCATTTTGAGTTAGAGCCATATAGGCTGGTAATGTAAAATCTATGATTGGACACTGCACACCATATATTGCAGGTAGGATGATGAAACCACCACCAATCCTAGGATGATGAAACCACCACCAATCTTTTCCTTTTGGTCTAAGGAATCCAAAAATACCAGCCGTTGTGACCTTAGAGCAAACCAGCAAGGACCCATGCAGTTGACATCATTTTGAGTTAGCGCCATATAGGCTGGTAATGTAAAAGCTATGATTGGACCTAGCGCACCATCTATTGCAGCTAGGATGATGAAACCACCACCAATCTTTTCCTTTTGGTCTAAGGAATCGAAAAATACCAGCCGTTGTGACCTTAGAGCAAACAAGGAGCTGAACATCCAGCTTGACTGCTTGATTCAAGCAAGCTGTCAGCCAAGCTTGACTCCCTCATCGACGTCATCGCTCCTCCAGCCAGCCAGAAACACGCTTACGCTCAGGCAGCAGGCACCAAGACTCCCAACCTCGCCACCACTATCAAGGAAGCAGCCAAAATCGGAGCCCTAGAGGCAGCCGAGGAGGAGATTTTCCTGTGCTCGGTGGTCATCGATCACCTCCCTCCCCCAGTCGACGGCACTGACCTCGACTCTGTCCAGGAAATTTGTCCGTATCTCCGACGGTGGCTCTGCCATGGAGATGGAATCAAAAGTTAAAAGGGTTATGGACGCCTGCTGGCTATCCTCTACCCAAGTGCTGATGTTTCATGTGTTTGAAACAACTAGCATTTAATTTTATTACCAATATTGAGCCATAATCAAAATCACAAGCAAAGATAGGACACAGAGCTTGCTAGTTTCCGCAGTCCCACTCTACTGACTAGAGAAGGAAGGGATGAGGGGCCAACGGCTCATTTGCGCGCTGTTTGGAATTTTTGCCCCTTGACTCAGCCTACAGACATGCCCTCTTTTGAAAGGCATAGAAATGCATACACAAACAGCAAGAAAATATCCCAAAAACACAAAAACGGGCTCGAAAAACCATTCAAAATGGTTTAAAAATGGCACAGAATACATGGATGTTTGGCATTTTTGCCCCTTTTTCCAGCCCATATACATGCAGAACAGATCCAGTAAGCTTCATTGTTGAACTGCAGCCATGTTTGTGCATGCACAACGGATCCAGTAAGCTTCACTGTTGAACTACATAGCTGTTCTTGCATGACGAACGGCTACAGTAAGCTTCATTGTTAAACTGAAGAGCTGTTCTTGCGTTAAGAACGGCTACAGTAAATTTCATTGTTGAACTGCAGAGCTGTTCTTGCATGATGAACGGCTAAAGTAAGCTTCATTGTTGAACTGCAGCCATGTTCTTGCATGAAGAACGGCTACAGTAAGCTTCATTGTTGAACTGAAGAGCTGTTCTTGCAATAAGAACGGCTACAGTAAGCTTCATTGTTGAACTGAATAGTTGTTCTTGCATGAAAAACGGCTAAAGTAAGCTTCATTTTAGAATCATCTCTGTTATTGCATGAAGAACGGCTACAGTAAGGTTCATTTTTGAAGCAGAGCTGTTATTGCATGACGAACGGCTACAGTAAGCTTCATTGTTGAACTGAAGAGCTGTTCTTGCGTTAAGAACGGCTCCCCCCCGCCCCCCCCCCCCGCCCCCCCCCCGCCCCCCTCCCCCCCCTCCCCCCCCCCTCACGCCCCCCCCCCCCCCCCCCCCCCCCCAGAAACCGAAATAAGCTTCATTGTTGAACTGCATAGCTGTACATTCATACAGCACGCTACAGTTAGCTTCATTGTTGAACTGCATAGATGTTCTTGCATGATGAACGGCTACAGTAAGCTTCATTGTTGAACTGAAGAGCTGTTCTTGCATTAAGAACGGCTACAATAAGCGTCATTGTTAAAATGCAGAGCTGTTCTTGCATGAAGAACGGCTACAGTAAGCTTCATTTTAGAAGCAGCTCTGTTTGCAGCCATGTTCTTGCATAAAGAATGGCTACAGTAAATTTCATTGTTGAACTGCAGCGCTCTTCTTGCATGAAGAACGGCTACAGTAAACTTCATGGTTGAACTGAAGAGCTGTTCTTGCATTAAGAACGGCTAAAGTAAGCTTCATTGTTGAACTGCAGCCATGGTCTTGCATGAAGAATGGCTACAGTAAGCTTCATTGTTGAACTGAAGAGCAGTTCTTGCATGACGAATGGCTAAAGTAAGTTTCATTTTAGAAGCAGAGCTGTTATTGCATGGAGAACGGCTACACTAAGGTTCATTTTTGAACTGCAGCTGTTATTACATGAAGAACGGCTACAGTAAGCTTCATTGTTGAACTGCATAGCTGTTCTTGCATGACGAACGGCTACAGTAAGCTTCATTGTTGAACTGAAGAGCTGTTCTTGCATGAAGAACGGCTACAGTAAGTTTCATTGTTGAACTGCAGAGCTGTTCTTGCATGACGAATGGCTACAGTAAGCTTCATTGTTGAACTGCAGCCATGTTCTTGCATGAAGAACGGCTACAGTAAGCTTCACCGTTGAACTGCAGAGCTGTTCTTGCGTTAAGAATGGCTACAGTAAGCTTCAATGTTGAACTGAAGAGCTGTTCTTGTATTAAGAACGGCTACAATAAGCATCATTGTTGAACTGAAGAGCTGTTCTTGCATGAAGAACTGCTACAAAAAGCTTCATTGTTGAAGCAGAAATGTTATTGCACGAAGAATGGCTACAGTAAGCTTTATTGTTGAACTGGTTAGCTGTTATTGCATGAAGAATGGCTACAATAAGCTTCATTGTTGACATGAAGCCATGTTCTTGCATGAAGAACGGCTACAGTAAGCTTCAATGTAGAACTGGAAGAGCCATGTTCATGCATGAAGCCTCTTATGAACGACTACAGTAAGCCCCCCCCCCCCCCCCCCCCCCCCCCCCCCCGAGTGGCGTCATTGTTGAACTAGCAGAGCTGTTCTTGCGTTCAGACGGCTCCCGCTCAGAAGCTTCATTGTTCAGCAAATATCCAGAAGCTTCATCTGTTGAACTGTCCACTGTTCTTCATGCAGAACGGCTACATAAGCTTCATTGTTGAACTGCATAGCTGTTCATTCATGCAGAACGGCTACAGTAAGCTTCATTGTTGAACTGCATAGCTGTTCTTGCATGATAAATGGCTACAGTAAGCTTCATTGTTGAACTGAAGAGCTGTTCTTGCATTAAAGAACGGCTACAATAAGCGTCATTGTTGAAACGAGCTGTCTTGCATGAGAACGGCTACAGTAACTTCAAAGATTCATTGTTGAACTGCAGAGCTGGTATTGCATGAAGAACGGCTACAGTAAGCTTCATTGTTGAACTGCAGAGATGTTCTTGCATGAAGAACGGCTACAGTAAGCTTCATTGTTGAACTGCAGCCATGTTCTTGCATGCAGAACGGATCCAGTAAGCTTCATTGTTGAACTGCATAGCTGTTCTTGCATGACGAACGGCTACAGTAAGCTTCATTGTTGAACTGAAGAGCTGTTCTTGCATGAAGAACGGCTACAGTAAGCTTCATTTTTTAACTGAAGAGTTGTTCTTGCATTAAGAACGGCTACAGTAAGATTCATTGTTGAACTGCAGAGCTGTTCTTGCTTGAAGAACGGCTACAGTAGGCTTCATTGTTGAACTGCAGCCATGTTCTTGCATGAAGAACGGCTACAGTAAGCTTCATTGTTGAACTGAAGAGCTCTTCTTGCATGAAGAACGGCTACAGTAAGCTTCATTGTTGAACTGAAGAGCTGTTCTTGCATGAAGAACGGCTACAGTAAGCTTCATTGTTGAACTGAAGAGCTGTTCTTGCATTAAGAACGGCTACAGTAAGATTCATTGTTGAACTGCAGAGCTGGTATTGCATGAAGAACGGCTACAGTAAGCTTCATTGTTGAACTGCAGAGCTGTTCTTGCATGAAGAACGGCTACAGTAAGCTTCATTGTTGAACTGAAGAGCAATTCTTGCATGACGAATGGCTAAAGTAAGCTTCATTTTAGAAGCAGAGCTGTTATTGCATGGAGAACGGCTACACTAAGGTTCATTTTTGAAGCAGAGCTCTTCTTGCGTTAAGAACGGCTACAATAAGCTTCATTGTTGAACTGCAGAGCTGTTCATGCATGCAGAACGGATCCAGTAAGCTTCATTGTTGAACTGAAGAGCTGTTCTTGCATTAATAGTGGCTACATTAAGCTTCATTGTTGAACTGAAGAGCTGTTCTTGCATAAAGAACGGCTAAAGTAAGCTTCAGTTTAGAAGCAGAGCTGCTATTCCATGAAGAACGGCTACAGTAAGGTTCATTGTTGAACTGTACAGCTGTTGTTGCATGACAAACGGCTAGAGTAAGCTTCATTGTTGAACTGAAGAGCTGTTCTTGTATGAAGAATGGCTACAGTAAGCTTCATTGTTGAACTGATGAATTGTTCTTGTATTAAGAACGGCTACAATAAAGTTCATTGTTGAACTGCAGAGCTGTTCTTGCATAAAGAACGGCTAAAGTAAGCTTCAT
Source organism: Ptycholaimellus sp. GST1_10 (assembly GCA_030248095.1). Taxonomy (NCBI): domain Eukaryota; kingdom Metazoa; phylum Nematoda; class Chromadorea; order Chromadorida; family Chromadoridae; genus Ptycholaimellus; species Ptycholaimellus sp. GST1_10. The sequence goes on from JASANA010000370.1 coordinate 49,309, forward strand.
TGTTGAACTGCATAGCTGTTCATTCATGCAGCACGCTACAGTAAGCTTCATTGTTGAACTGCATAGCTGTTCTTGCATGACGAATGGCTACAGTAAGCTTCATTGTTGAACTGAAGAGCTGTTCTTGCATTAAGAACGGCTACCATAAGCGTCATTGTTGAAATGCGGCTAAAGTAAGATTCATTGTTGAAGCAGATCTGTTATTGCATGAAGAATGGCTACAGTAAGCTTCTTTGTTGAACTTTAGAGATGTTCTTGCATGCAGGACGGATCCAGTAAGCTTCATTGTTGAACTGCAGCCATGTTTTTGCATGCTTAACGGATCCAGTAAGCTTCACTGTTGAACTACATAGCTGTTCTTGCATGACGAACGGCTACAGTAAGCTTCATTGTTGAACTGAAGAGCTGTTCTTGCATGAAGAACGGCTACAGTAAGATTCATTGTTGAACTGAAGAGCTGTTCTTGCGTTAAGAACAGCTACAGTAAGTTTCATTGTTGAACTGCAGAGCTGTTCTTGCATGATGAACGGCTAAAGTAAGCTTCATTGTTGAACTGCAGTCATGTTCTTGCATGAAGAACGGCTACAGTAAGCTTCATTGTTGAACTGAAGAGCTGTTCTTGCATTAAGAACGGCTACAGTAAGTTTCATTGTTGAACTGAAGAGATGTTCTTGCACGAAGAACGGCTACAGTAAGCTTCATTGTTGAACTGAAGAGCTGTTCTTGCATGAAGAACGGCTAAAGTAAGCTTCATTTTAGAAGCAGATCTGTTATTGCGGGAATAACGGCTACAGTAAGGTTCATTTTTGAAGCAGATCTGTTATTGCATGAAGAATGGCTACAGTAAGCTTCATTATTGAACTGCAGAGCTGTTCTTGCATGCAGAACGGCTCCAGTAAGCTTCATTGTTGAAATGAAGCCATGTTCATGCATGAAGAACGGCTACATTAAGCTTCATTGTTGAACTGAAGAGCAGTTCTTGCATGACGAATGGCTAAAGTAAGCTTCATTTTAGAAGCAGAGCTGTTCTTGCGTTAAGACTGGCTACAATAAGCTTCATTGTTGAACTGCAGAGCTGTTCATGCATGCAGAACGGATCCAGTAAGCTTCATTGTTGAACTGAAGCCATGTTCTTGCATGAAGAACGGCTACAGTAAGCATCATTGTTGAACTGAAGAGCTGTTCTTGCATTAAGAACGGCTCCTTTGGCAGCCCTGTTCTTGCATGCATAACGGATCCAGTAAGCTTCATTGTTGAAATTCAGAGCTGTTCTTGCAAGAAAAACGGCTAAAGTAAGCTTCATTGTTGAACTGCATAGCTGTTCTTGCATGACGAACGGCTACAGTAAGCTTCATTGTTGAACTGAAGAGCTGTTCTTGCATTAAGAACGGCTACAATAAGCGTCATTGTTGAAATGCAGAGCTGTTCTTGCATGAAGAATGGCTACAGTAAGATTCATTGTTGAAGCAGATCTGTTATTGCATGAAGAACGGCTACAGTAAGCTTCATTGTTGAACTGCAGAGCTGTTCTTGCATGCATAACTGATCCAGTAAGCTTCATTGTTGAACTGAAGAGCTGTTCTTGCATTAATAGTGGCTACATTAAGCTTCATTGTTGAACTGAAGAGCTGTTCTTGCATAAAGAACGGCTAAAGTAAGCTTCATTGTTGAAATTCAGAGCTGTTCTTGCATGAAGAACGGCTACAGTAAGGTTCATTGTTGAACTGTACAGCTGTTGTTGCATGACAAACGGCTAGAGTAAGCTTCATTGTTGAACTGAAGAGCTGTTCTTGTATGAAGAATGGCTACAGTAAGCTTCATTGTTGAACTGATGAATTGTTCTTGCATTAAGAACGGCTACAGTAAGAGCCATGTTCTTGCATGAAGAATGGCTACAGTAAACTTCATAGTTGAACTGAAGAGCATGATGAACGGCTACAGTAAGCTTCATTGTTGAACTGAAGAGCTGTTCTTGCGTTAAGAACAGCTACAGTAAGTTTCATTGTTGAACTGCAGAGCTGTTCTTGCATGATGAACGGCTACAGTAAGCTTCATTGTTGAACTGACGAGCTGTTCTTGCATTAAGAACGACTACAGTAAGTTTCATTGTTAAACTGAAGAGATGTTCTTGCACAAAGAATGGCTACAGTAAGCTTCATTGTTGAACTGAAGAGCTAATCTTGTATGAAGAACGGCTAAAGTAAGCTTTATTTTAGAAGCAAGAAAAACGGCTAAATAAGCTTCATTGTTGATCTGCATAACTGTTCATTCATGCAGCACACTACATTAAGCTTCATTGTTGAACTGCATAGCTGTTCTTGCATGACGAACGGCTACAGTAAGCTTCATTGTTGAACTGAAGAGCTGTTCTTGCATTAAGAACGGCTACAATAAGCGTCATTGTTGAAATGCAGCCATGTTCTTGCATGAAGAACGGCTACAGTAAGCTTCATTGTTGAACTGAAGAGCTGTTCTTGCATTAAGAACGGCTACAGTAAGTTTCATTGTTGAACTGAAGAGATGTTCTTGCACGAAGAACGGCTGCAGTAAGCTTCATTGTTGAACTGAATAGATGTTCTTGCATGAAGAACGGCTAAAGTAAGCTTCATTTTAGAAGCAGCTCGGTTCTTGCATGAAAAACGGCTAAAGGAAGCTTCATTTTAGAAGCATCTCTGTTATTGCATGAAGAACGGCTACAGTAAGGTTCATTTTTGAAGCAGAGCTGTTATTGCATGAAGAACGGCTACAGTAAGCTTCATTGTTGAACTGCAGAGCTGTTCTTGCATGACGAACGGCTACAGTAAGCTTCATTGTTGAACTGAAGAGCTGTTCTTGTATTAAGAACGGCTACAATAAGCGTCATTGTTGAAATGCAGAGCTGTTCTTGCATGAAGAACGGCTACAGTAAGCTTCATTTTAGAAGCAGCTCTGTTATTGCATGAAGAACGGATACAGTAAGGTTCATTTTTGAAGCAGAGCTGTTATTGCATGAAGAACGGCTACAGTAAGCTTCATTGTTGAACTACATAGCTGTTCTTGCATGAAGAACGGCTACAGTAAGCTTCATTGTTGAACTGAAGAGCTGTTCTTGCGTTAAGAACGGCTACAGTAAGTTTCATTGTTGAACTGCAGAGCTGTTCTTGCAAGAAGAACGGCTAAAGTAAGCTTCATTGTTGAACTGCAGCTAAGCTTCATTGTTGAACTGCATAGCTGTTCATTCATGCAGCACGCTACAGTAAGCTTCATTGTTGAACTGCATAGCTGTTCTTGCATGACGAATGGCTACAGTAAGCTTCATTGTTGAACTGAAGAGCTGTTCTTGCATTAAGAACGGCTACAATAAGCGTCATTGTTGAAATGCAGAGCTGTTCTTGCATGAAGAACGGCTACAGTAAGCTTCATTTTAGAAGCAGCTCTGTTATTGCATGAAGAACGGCTACAGTAAGGTTCATTTTTGAAGCAGAGCTGTTATTGCATGAAGAACGGCTACAGTAAGCTTCATTGTTGAACTGAAGAGCTGTTCTTGCATGAAGAACGGCTACAGTAAGCTTCATTGTTGAACTGAAGAGCTGTTCTTGCGTTAAGAACGGCTACAGTAAGTTTCATTGTTGAACTGCAGAGCTGTTCTTGCATGATGAACGGCTAAATTAAGCTTCATTGTTGAACTGCAGCCATGTTCTTGCATGAAGAACGGCTACAGTAAGCTGCATTGTTGAACTGAAGAGCTGTTCTTGCATTAAGAATGGCTACAGTAAGTTTCATTGTTGAACTGAAGAGATGTTCTTGCATTAAAAATGGCTACAATAAGCGTCATTGTTGAAATGCAGAGCTGTTCTTGCATGAAGAACGGCTACAGTAAGATTCATTGTTGAAGCAGATCTGTTATTGCATGAAGAACGGCTACAGTAAGCTTCATTGTTGAAGCAGAGCTGTTATTGCATGAAGAACGGATCCAGTAAGCTTCATTGTTGAACTGCAGAGCAGTTCTTGCATGCAGAACGGGTCCAGTAAGCTTCATTGTTGAAATGAAGCCATGTTCTTGCATGAAGAATGGCTACAGTAAGCTTGATTGTTATTGCATGAATTGATTGTTATTGCATTGTTATCGCGTTTACTTTATTGTGAAAACGTTAAACTTGTCCTATAGTATCGTTTTTACACATCTACATATCACATTTCCCAAATTAACCTAAAGCCTTAAAAACAAACTCTATCAATAGCTTTAACTAGTATACTAATTCAGCTTTATACTGAGAATTTCTTATTGATTTTTTCCATTATTGTGAAAACGTTAAACTTGTCCTATATTATCACTTCTGCACATCCACATCTCACATTTCCCAAATTTACCTAAAGCATGACAAACAGACTGTATCAATAGCTTTACCTAGTACACTAATTTAGCTTTATACTGAGAAATCCTTATTGATTTTTTTCTTTTATTGTGAAAACGTTAAACTTGTCCTATATTATTGCTTCTGCACATCCACATCTCACATTTCCCAAATTTACCTAAAGCATGACAAACAGACTCTATCAATAGCTTTACCTAGTACACTAATTTAGCTTTATACTGAGAAATCCTTATTGATATTTTCCTTTATTTGTGAAAACATTGAACTTGTCCTATATTATTGCTTCTGCACATCCACATCTCACATTTCCCAAATTTACCTAAAGCATGACAAACAGACTCTATCAATAGCTTTACCTAGTACTCTTATTTAGCTTTATACTGAGAAATCCTTATTGATTTGTTTCCTTTATTGTGAACACATAAAACTTGTCCCATAATATCGTTTCAGCATATCCACATCTCACATTTCCCAAACTTCTTACCAAAGAACTGACCACAATTGTATCCACTCTTTTGCTTTTCTGGTCCTTTCTTTTGGCCGAACTACCACATTGTGGCTAACTGTACTAACCACAGATTTGAATACAATTTGCTTTACCTGTACTTTATCCATAATCTCTATTGATTATTTTCTCCAATTTGAAACAATCCAGAAATTAATTAATTAATTTAAAACAATCCATATTATCGATTCAGCATATCTACATCTCACATGTCCCAAATTTACTTAACTCCTGACAAACAGACTCTATCAATAGCTTTACCTTGTACTTTAATAAAGCTTTACATTGAAAAATCTTTATTGATTATTTTCTTCATTGTGATCACTTAAAACTAGTTCCATATTATCAATTCAGCATATTGACACCCCACATGTCCCAAATTTTCTAAACTCCTGACAAACAGACTCTATCAATAGCTTTACCTTGTACTTTAATAAAGCTTTATATTGAAAAATCTTTATTGATTATTTTCTTCATTGTGATCACTTAAAACTAGTTCCATATTATCAATTCAGCATATTGATGCCCCACATGTCCCAAATTTACTTAACTCCTGACAAACAGACTCTATCAATAGCTTTACCTTGTACTTTAATAAAGCTTTATATTGAAAAATCTTTATTGATTATTTTCTTCATTGTGATCACTTAAAACTAGTTCCATATTATCAATTCAGCATATTGACACCCCACATGTCCCAAATTTTCTTAACTCCTGACAAACAGACTCTATCAATAGCTTTACCTTGTACTTTAATAAAGCTTTATATTGAAAAATCTTTATTGATTATTTTCTTCATTGTGATCACTTTATTTTTAATAATTCTAGCTATACGTTTTGCTGATGTTTCAGCTTCTCGCTTCTGGCTAACTGAAGAACTTACCACAATTGTGGATCCAATTTGCATGACCTACCAAATTGTGGCTAACTGAAGAACTTACCACATT